>CM035420.1:134599153-134604153 GCA_020310875.1 Ceratopteris richardii
TTTAGAGCACCTCTATATCAAGAGTAAGTCAAAACCTTCACCAATTTAAAAGATCAATGACCAAATATCAAATTCTTGAACAAACTGTGAAGAAGGAAATTACTCAGAAAGTCTGCTGCATATATCTTTCTCATTGACTGAGTAAATGTGTAAATTTTTTATGAAACTTTGCACAAGGTGTCGCTTAAAGATTGCGCACCTCTTCCAATTCAAATCACTCCAAAAGATTATGTAGATCTTGAGAAATCTACTTAGCAAGTTACCTACGTCTAAATCTACACTTCTGAGAAGTCGATTTGGACACCCCTAACTTTTAACACATAATTCTCTCAGTATAGAACTTGTTTAAGCAAATGCTTTTAGCCATGAGTAGCTTACCTTCCAACTTAAAGATTAAGTGCTTACTTGCACAAAACTTTAAACTGTGGAGTGAGAAATGATCAAATCATTAAGATCAAAATTTGCACCTGTTTCAGGAACCAGTGAATACTTCTCACATGTAAATGTTCCTACACACAATTCTCTTAGCCTGATCACAATTGGAAGCTAAAAGTTTGTATAGAGATCAATCAACTCTAGACTTAGACTTGTACAAAAGCATTCCACAAAAGATCTACCACAGAAGAAGAAGACACGAAAACTTCGGGCGCAAATTTTCTACTATTCCTCAGAAAATTACAACTGAGTTATGAGAGAGACTTCTTCTCATTCCTATGAACTTTAATGAGTCTTACAACTTACAAATGCACTATTCTCATACTCTCTTAGTGTCTCCTCTATTTCCCTGACATTTTTCAAAAGTATTTATAGGCAAATATGTACAAGCTTATAACTAAACAGAAGTATAAGTGATCTATGTCTTCACTAATGTACATATGTGTACATGTCTTTCAATCTGTGAATGTAATCACCTTCTATGCTTCAATAATTGTTCTTATCTCCATCCTTTGTCCTTCAAATCTTCAATTGGTGATTGGTCTACACCAACAGCTCCCCCTCAATCATCAATTGATGTTTCTCTTATCTTCTTTATACCTGCCATATCTTTGAACTTCTGTAACTTTGATCCATCCAAACTCTTTGTAAGCATATCAGCTATGTGATCTTTTGTTGAAGTATGTATAACTTCAATCTCCTTATCCATCACCTTCTCTCTTAGAAAGTGATACTGTATCTCAATGTGTTTGGTCCTGGCATGAAAAACAGGATTAGCAGCTAGATATAATGAACTCATGTTATCTCCATAAATGATAGGTATGCTCTGTAGAGTGTCAAAACTCTTCATGAGAGTCTTAAGCCATATCACTTCTTTTGCAGCTTCAACCATGCCTTTGTACTCTGCTTCTGTAGATGACAAACCAACTGTATGTTGCTTCTTTGAGCACCAAGAGATTAACTTATCTCCCACATAACACATGTATCCATAGGTTGACCTTCTATCATCTGGATTACCTGCCCAATCTGCATCACTATATATTTTGATATTTGTATCTGATGTAAAACCATAATACAAACCCTCTTTGAGTGTACCCTTAATGTACCTCAACACTCTTTGACCTGCAATCCAATGCTCTTTCCTAGGACAATGCATGAATTGAGACAACACCCCAACTGCATATGATAAATCAGGCCTAGTTAATGTAGCATAGATAAGACTACCAACCAAACTCTGATATTGCTTCATGTCCTTGAACTCTTCACCTCCAAATCTGCTTAATTTGTGATTCACCTCCATTGGAGTAGGTGCTACTCTGCAATCATTCATCTTAAACTTGGTTAACAAATTCTTCAAATACCTTTCTTGAGTCACATACACTCCATGTTGAGTGTATGAAATCTCCATGCCCAAGAAGTATGACAAATCTCCCAAATCACTGATTTTGAATTCTTTCTCCATTTGCTTCTTTAGGCTTTGTATGCCTTTCTCATCTGTACCTGTAAGAATTATATCATCAACATATATACATATGTAAATGAACCCATCATCACTTGCTTTGACAAGCAAGCTACTATCTGCTTTTGATACTTGAAATCCAAGTTCCTTTAAGAACTTTACAAGCCTATAGTTCCATGCCCTTGGGGCCTGCTTCAAGCCATATAAAGCTCTCTTGAGCTTACACACATGATCTGGAAATCTTCCATCTCTGAATCCTTGAGGTTGCTCCATGAAAACATCATCTAAAATATAACCATTCAAAAAAGCATTCTTCACATCTAATTGACACAATTTCCAACCTTTGCATGCAGCAATTGCTATAAGTATCCTGATGGTTGTCATCCTTGCCACTGGACTATAAGTCTCATCATAGTCAATACCATATGTCTGAGCAAACCCTTTCACAACAAGTCTAGCTTTGTACCTAGACACACTTCCATCTGCAAATTTCTTTGTCTTATAGACCCACTTGCATCCAATGATCTTCTGGCTATTTGGATTTGGAACCAAATCCCATGTTTGATTCTCCATCAATGCATCATATTCTTCCTGCATAGCTTTTTCCCAAATTTCTTTACCTTTTGCCTCTTCATATGTAGAAGGGTCTTCATCTGCTTTAATCATGTATGCATAATCCTTAGTAGTCAAAAATGAAGTATCATAGCTATACCTTGTAGGTTGCCATTTGTGCCTTGTAGACCTCCTAAGTTCTCCACTTCTTGAGGTTTCTGGTTCTTCATATTCAGGATCAAATCTTGGTGTCTCTTCCACTTCAACCTGCACTTCATGATTCTCTTGTTCATCAAATATCTGAATCTTTGATTTACCTTTCCTTTGGCTCACAATTTCTTCATCATTTGTATTTATATTGATAGTACCTGCATACCAAGTACCTTGCTCATCAAATGTAACATCTTTTGATACAAGAAAATGTTTTGTGGATGGATTCCACAACCTGTATCCCATCTGCTTATCATCATAACCAATAAACACATATTTTTCAGCTTTAGGTTCCAATTTGTGCCTTAATTGTGATGGCACATATGCATAGGCCAAACATCCAAATACTTTGCAATGGTCTAGTGTAGGTCTCTTACCCCACCATGCTTCATATGGTGTCATACCCTGCAAAGCTTTACATGGTAACCTATTGACCAAATAAGTAGCTGTATTTACAGCCTCAGCCCACAAATAATTTGGGCAATTTTTCTCCTTTAACATGGATCTTGCAAACTCAACAAGAGTCCTATTCCTCCTTTCTGCTACACCATTTTGTTGAGGAGAGTACCTGCAAGTAACCTCTCTTTTTATACCTGCATTCCACAAGTAATCACTGAACTCATTAGAGAAATACTCTCCCCCTCCATCAGACCTTAGTCTCTTCAATTTATGTCCTGTAATTCTCTCTGCATACACATGATAATGTTTGAAAGTATTGAATACTTCTGACTTATCCTTGATCACATAGATAGTGACCCATCTGGTAGCATCATCAACATAAATCACATAATACCTTGAACCATTGATACTGAAATCCTTTGATGGTCCCCACACATCTCTGTGTACCAACTCAAGTTTCTCTGAATACATAAACCCATGCTTAGAATAAGATTGCTTATGAGCTTTACCTAATTGACATGCCTCACATCTGTATGTCATATGTTGACCTGCAACATTAGGCAATCCAAGCACTGAACCATTATTAATCATGTCTTTAATACCTCTTTCATTGAAATGTCCAAGCCTCTTGTGCCAAAGATCTAACTCAGAGATCTTATGTCCTCCATAAGTGAACAAGGCATGACCAACATTACCTTGAATCTTCAATGTGAACAATCTTCCTTCTTTCTTCCCTGAAACAATTTGTTTATACCCATTGCTAGGGTCTTCCACAAACACTCCTTCATTAGTGAACCTCACTTCATAACCTTTTTCCACAATTTGTCCTACACTTATCAAATTCTTAGGAATTGTAGGAACATACAAGACCTTACTCAATAAGGTGCTACCATCCTTGGCCTTCACTGATCCAATTGACTTCACATTGTGCTTTGTGTTGTCACCTGTTTGAACAACATGATTAGATACCTTATTCTCCAAATCAGTCATCAAGGCTATATTACCACTCAGGTGATTGCTACACCCTGAGTCAATGTAGAAGACTCTTTGATCTTCACTCTGTCTTTCACAAGTTGCATTCATTATCAATGTTGAATCTTCCTTCTGATCTGAAGCATAATTGTAGTAGGTATTGTTATATTGTTGACTTTGGAAACCTCTACCTGCATTTCTTCCAAAGTAACCCCTACTACCTCTACCTCTGAAATTACCTCTTTGATTCCTGCCTCCTCTTCCTCTTGAATTATAGTTCTGATTGTATCCACCATTACTCTGAGTGTTATGCCAACAATCATTAGCTAAATGATTTGTCTTACCACAAATCTAGCAAGCTTTGGCTCCATCTTTGTTACTCCTGCCTCTTCCTCTACCTTTGCCACCTCCTCTTCCTCTTAGGAAGTTGGCTTGACTAGTTGTGCCTTCTTCTTCATTTGCTTGTTGCTTTCCTTTGTTAGCTTTCTTCTTGTCTTTAGAGTACATTGCATGACCTGCACTCTTGTCAATATCTCCTTTGATATCATTCTCAAAGGTTAACATATGTCCTAATAATTGATTCAAATCAGGAGTGAAATGATCCAATGAAAGTTCTGTAGATAAAATAAAAGGCTTCCACTTCTCATCACCTCCTAGTCCTGTGAGAATTTGCCTTACCAATTTATCTTCTTCAATGTCTTCATCCACTGCTCCTAATGCATCTGCAATGTCCTTCATCTTTGTCACATAATCAGATATTGATTGTGAAGCCTTCTTCTTGAAAGTAGTAAACTCTGCCCATAGGGATGCCTTCCTTGACTTTGTAGTGTTTTGGAAATGCTCCTCCAAAGCATTCCATATCTCACTTGCACTTTCAAGACCTCTAATGTGAGGTAGCAAGTAGTCATTGACTGCCATATAGATTATGCTCCTAGCTTGAGCATCTCTTTTCATCCAATTCTTCAAATCTGAT
>CM035420.1:134609153-134614153 GCA_020310875.1 Ceratopteris richardii
GGCTTCATCGAGTTAGAGATCGTGGAAACTTAGATCTTCATTGGAAGGGAAAGTTACTTGGTTTCAAGAAGCACAGAGACAATGGGATGGTTGCTATTGTACAACATGTTTTTACAATGGCAACTATGAAACTTGAAAACCCTAGTAGTATGAGATATCCTGTGAACTGTAAGTATTACTCTACAATATTTTATGTTTTCTTGTGCGGATATATTTCTGAACTATTTAGATATGTTTTTGTTTGTTTCAGATATATTTCCTTCTACTTTGGTGGAAGAGCAACCACTTCATAGTCTTACAAGTACTTTCCAGGCATTGCATGCAGATGTTGGTGCACTAGTCTTTCCAAATATATCTCCTGCTCAACTTTACCATGAAAGAGTTTTCTTTTACACACATAGATATGTTGTACCCTCTACAATGAATGGTTTTGGAAGGTTAGAGAGAATTGAAGTACATTCTCTTCTTAGCTTGGAGTGGCCAAAACCTAATATATGGTCCGTATCAAGTTTGAAGCAAAAGATGGTAATGGATATACATTACTCTTTGAAATTCACAAAAGTGTCTAGGTCTGTAGGTTTGCACTGGCCTTTTCCCATTCATTGTTTTGCATATTTATTCCAAGGATTCTCATTCCAAGAGACTTCCACCATGTTCATGTGTAAAGATATCACATATGAGCAAGTCGAAAGTCTTCTTGGTGAAAATTGGGGTTTGATGGAAGGAATTGCAAAAGGTGATAAATATCTCTATAAAATAGGTGGAACAAGTATAGGATTTCGATATTTGAAACAACGTACTTCATTATACATCAGATTCTACTATGATCGTTGGATGTGCAAACTTTGCAAATGGATACCATTTCAAAGTTCAGAGGGATCTTTGCATTCATTTGAAATAAAGCTTAGATTGCCCAACAATGAAACAAAAACTATTTTAGTGAATAATCATTGGACCTTGGCTAATCTGAGAGAACACTTGATGATTATGGGGTTTGAAGGACTAACTCAATCCAAATTCAAAATTCAAGGACATAAGGTGAGAAATGTTTCATGCTTTTGTTAAAGTAATCTTTTCATTATTGTTTATTTTACTTTAATGACTTCAATTTCTTGCAAATTGATTACAGGTGGGCAGAAGAATGGAATACAAAATGAAAGTCCCTGTAGATTGGAGCAAAGATGGAACATAACTCTCATTGTCATAGTTCTTTTGCAACGTGATAATATCATTGTATCTCATGGTTTTTGCACTTTCAAGAACTTTGTAAAAAGTAGGACAATTGATTCATGTTAGATATTGTATATACCTTCTTCTCTGCAATAGTAATTTCAAAACTTTTGGAATGTCAAAAAGTCTATTCACTACTTTGAAATGTGGTTGCTCATGTTTTTTTCTATGCATTATTTTGTCATCAGAAACTCATTTTTTGACATTGCACTTCTTTATTCTATACTTTTAAAAGTGGGCCCAGTCAATTTAAAAACTTGAAACTGCTATAAAAATGGTTCTATGTGCTCATTTCTCACATTTGCACTCTCAAAGAGCTAGAAAGCAGAGACTACAAACCTCTAGAAATCTCGCATGCAAGCAATGGCTGCTAGCACTTCCACTCCCATGAAATCTCCTCCAGATCTATTCATGGACTTTTTGGATACTACAGACTACAATGGTCGTACGGATTTGTATGACCTAGTCTGTAGAGTCCCTAATCTTGAAGGGACAATAGCCATGAATTCCGATGTGATCGATGAGATCACAGATTTTATGGAATTCTATATATTAAGATATGCCATAGATATTCTAGCATATGAGTGTAAATGGGTCCCCTGTGACCTGCTTTTTTACATTCATAAAGGAGATGAGGCATTTGCGAAGCGCTTAAAGCATTTCATGGCTATTGCTGAGGCTTCAGGGCACCTGTTAGATGACACAGTGCCCTTAATTAAACAATTAAATAAGAAAAGGAAAATGGGAAGAAAATATCTTTCCTACATAGCAGCAACCATCATTTTTGTCAATGAGCAGCCCGAACCTTCACCCATGGACCTACCCCATCTTGTTACTGGAGGTTTTGTACATGACAAGAAGGAACCCCAGACAGAAGCTCTCAACTTATTAGAAGAGAGTCAAAAAATTTCCAGAGAATTTCCTCAAGGAGTAGCGGACAAATTAAAGGAAGCCAGTACACAGAAGAGTCCACCCTCCAACTTAGACCCTATGGAACCCACTCTACCAGAGGTAGAGATGGAAATGTTTTCAGTTGTACTTGTCGATGGAGAGGAATTTTTGTTCCTACATGATATTGAGAAGGCATTCGATCTACCCCTCGATGAATGCCTTAGTATTTTTTGCTCAACCTCGGATGTTCCCATGGACAACACTTCTGACATTATCGAAAAGGCAACAATTCCACTTGGTGATTCAGTTGCGGACACCATTGCATTTGTGTGTGAAGAGATTTTGAGCCATGCCAACCAAGATGCCACTGAAGAAGATTTGGCCACAGCAAGGGAAAGAATTTTGGAGAAGACCCTGTTGTGGAGCAAAGTGGCATGGCCCATTCATCAATTCCACTAGATGCAATGGGAAGAGGAGAGGATGAAGACAGGCTTCAAGATGTAAGTCTCTACTGACATTCATGGTTGTCTCATATTCATACAAGATGTATCTATTTAATTTTATGATTGTCTATGTGCAGGAAACAATTGAAGCGGATAAATTTGCAGCAAGGAGTGGTGGTGACCGTGTTTCCCAGGGCCATGGCTCTTCCTTGGCACAATACATTGGAAAATTGCCAAAGGAAGATTTTGTAATAATCCACAAGGACTTTTCCCCTCAAGGACACTTCATGACTTGGTGTATGAAGGCCTTGAGTAAAGTTTTGTGCCTATCTACAATAATGCAAGGGACCAATTGTATATTTCTAGTTAGGAAGTCCCTTGCCCTTACTACCCTAGGAGTTAACTTTAGAGGAAAAATATTAGGTCAAATAGGAATAGCTTTGGGTCTTGGATTGACAGACCCTCAATTAATATCCCAATCAGTTTTGACTTACCAATTGCCTCTATCTTTTCAGAGAAGAAAGAATGTAGTGGAGAAGCTCAAGGCCAAGAGCCAATTGTAAAAACTTTATAATACCAATTTTTTGTTTTTCCAATTTCCATGTGCATTCAATCTATTGTATCTTTATGGTTTTGACAATCTCATAACTTTTGCACAATTTAATCAGTCTTTTTCCATTATTTCTTGTAATTTGTGTTGCCCAAAATGCATGCAATGGCATAGGAATGCAAAAAAAAGGCCTGCCACAATAATGCGGGGACGGGCCCTGCAAAAGTTTTGCAGGGCCCATCCTCGTGTTTCTATGGCATGCCTTTTTTTGCATTCCTAGGCCATCCTATGCACTAGGTTACCTATATTGCAAGTCTATCTCCCTCAATTAGCACCTTCACTTGGGGAAATGTGGAACACTCTTCTTATGTGCAATAATTAGAGAAAGTTAAGACTCCTCTAGGTGCACATAAGCATGCAGCAGTAAATAAGTACATGTATGTTCATAAACATTGCTTAGCTATTGGTCAGGGGGTTAGCATGTAGTGCACTCTAGCCAAGCCCAATCATATGCCCCAATGTGCATGGCATGTGTTTTCATGGCTTGGAAATGCCAAAAAAAGGCCTACCATAGAAACACGGGGATAGGCCCTACAAAACTTTTGCAGGGCCCATCCCCGCGTTTCTGTGGCAGGCCTTTTTTTGGCATTTCTTAGCCATGAAATGCATTAAATAGCATTATCACTTACAACAAGTACAGAAAAAAGAATGATACAACTATGAAAAACACTTCAAAGAGGTATTGGAAAAACACACTCTCTAGTGGTTTCATTGCAAATGCATATTCAACATGGAGCTTCAAAAGCCTATCAAAGATCCTCATGCATGCATGCAAAGTACAAAAGTGAACATTGGCTAATGGAAATGGGATAATGGGGTTCCAATCATTGCTTATTTTATCACGAGTCGGTTCCTGTGACATTGGACACCTCAAAAGTGATATCTCCCATTCCTTGTGATTCGATGAGTCTATTTCATCAATTTCTTCAGAGTCATCAACTCTCATCAATGCCCTTGCAGGTTTAGACTGTCTCTTAGATCCTTTGTAACCTTGTGTACAATATGGGCAAGGATAGAGAGAAGATGCTCCTTGCGTACAATCTAACATGCACTTTATACTCTTAAGGTCTCCACCCAAATGCCATTCTACCTCAAAATCACCTATATCATCTACAAAAAGCTTTCGCCCATGTATTTGAGAAGAGATTACTTTCGTAATCCATGGAGTCCTACTAAAAATCCATGAAATAGCATTATTTGTTTCTTTGGGAACTTCTATAGCACCTAACCACCATATATCTCTCTCTCTGATTGCACACTATAAGTCAAATGGTCCCTCCCTCCTAAAGTTTCATCACTCATTGCATAGTCCATAATTTCGTTCATTAGCGTCACACTCAACCTTTCTAGTCGCCGAACCTTTATGATTTCACACTCATCAAGCTTCAGTATGAGCTTTAACGTAACATTACAGTCTGCACAAAAGAGAAAACATTATCTTAATATGACACTTGAATGCAATAAAACTTCAACACCAAATAAAATGTAGTAGGGGTACCTTTGATTTTTGAACTATAAAACTGAACCATTGCTTGTTGAAGCTTCTGAAGATCCACAAATATATTGTTGAATTTAGTGTAAGTAAATCCTTGTGTATATAGGATTTTTTATTGCTTCTTGGGAATATTTGGATGATAAACAGAGGTAGGCATAGTTTCTTCTATGAATAAATATTGTCCAATAGTACGAGTCACATCCTCATTTGAAGTTTTTTTATTGATAGACAGTTTATATGGGCATGGAAATATACTCTGAGAAATACCTTGTGATTGTAAGGCTTGCCTGAGAAGGGTGTACATTGCAATATACCCATTTCTACTGATGCC
>CM035420.1:134619153-134629153 GCA_020310875.1 Ceratopteris richardii
ACTCTTGACGACGCGATTTCAGACAAGACCATAAACATAATATCCAACTCAAAAGAACAAAGTGATTGGTGCAAAATTAACCTGCAACGAGAGTGTGCTTGAGTCCAAGGGGGTAGATAAATCAGGCATATGAACCTTAGATCAGGCAGACACTTAGGCCGAGACAGACAAAGCCTTAGATCTTCTGAAGCTAGTGTCAATCACACTGCTAGGTCTTGGGCCCAGCAGTTGAGCCATCACTCGTACTACCCTAGCTCTGAGACCAGTGAGTCAGAGATGTCTCAAGGCATGGACAGACCTACGGGAAGTTCAGGAGTGCCTTACTTGTACAGGGCAGAAGGCCCTTACAAAACACAGCTGGAATACCTTAGGACCAACCGATCAGGTGCTAGCATCTATGAGGACGGCCTAGGAAGATCCTTGGTCCAGATTAAGAATCCTGATCAATCCATAGGACTAGAGCACCCAGCTGTCAAGTTTGAAAATGGTGCATACCTGGATAAAGAAGGAACCATATATGTAGTCACCAGTCACCCAGACAGGACAGATGAATTTGGGAATGTAATCTCAGAGGCGGATTTAGGTGACTTGGAACAAGGGAACATGGGTGCAGAACCTAGAACCCCTCGAGGCAAATCAGTTCTCACTAGGATTATCACACCGGAATGGGTTCCCCAAGACAACAAGAGCATAGAGTTACTCCTCAATCGAGAGACTGACGAAGCCTTTTGGAGGTATAAATCTAATCAGCCAACTGATATAGGAAATATCATGATCTACGAGTTTAAGGATCCTGATAGCCCAGGCAGAGTGACCTACTTAGATCACGCTTCAGAACGGATCTTTGTGGTTACGGAAAATGATAGGCATGCTTACACTTGGAAGGGTGAATCCATTTTCCCCCAACCAAGATCAAATGTATCCTATGGTCACCCTGGGGCTGGAACATCCCAAGCTCATGGAATGCAGAGAGACAGAAGTAGAGATAGACCAGAAGTAAGCTTTGCCAGCCCAGTGGGCAGAGAAAGAACGAGGACGGAGACGAATAGGGTAGAACCTGAGATGCTTAGAGCTCACAGGAACCAAAGAAATGTGGATGGATTCCCTCTGCCGAGACCTAGAGAGCACACAAGAACTTTGAGACCGACCCAGCTGGTTAAGTCCATGAAGAATTACTTTGATGGCACAGGAGATCCCTATGATCATGTGGCGGAGTTCAAGCAAGTCTTGAGGGCTGAACAAGTGGAGGATCTATTCACGCAGTACAATGCCTTCGGTCTAACCCTTAGGAACACAGCACTTACATGGTTTCAGCCATTGGATGAGCGCCAGTTCAGATGCATAGACCAAATCCTAGAGGCTTTCATTGTAGAGTTCTCTAAGAGTGGCATAAGACACAATACCTCATCATTGATTCACAGCTTCAAACAGACTCCCCAAGAGACTGTCAGATTGGCAGGAAGAAGATTTAGACAATATCTTGAAAGGTGCCCTGTTTCGGAGCTACCAACACCTGCCAAACAAGTAGCTTTATTCCTTGATGGATTGCTGAGTACGAAATTGAGATCCTATGTGTATCTGAAGGACCCTAGGACTATAGAAGAGTGTGTACGCATGTGCATTGACATCGAAGATAACCTAGGGGAAGAACTAGAGCTTTCCAAAATCTACAAAGATTCAGATAGTGCATCTAGTCACTCTTCCACGCAATCCACATCAATTGAGGAACTCGCAGAGAAAGTGGCCCAAAAACTAGGCGTCTCTAGCAAACAAATTCCGAGGTTTACCCCAGCGAAGAGGTGCTATACGTGTGGTGGTGACCACATGGCGAATGTCTGCCCCATTAGGGCTCAACCCCAGGTCAATCCAAATAGCCAATATTGCACCATAGAACAAAGATACACCAATCACACCGCACAAGATTGCCCATACAACAAGCAGGCAGTTAGGCAACCCTACCCACAGCCATACCCTCAGCAAGGAAGATACCAGAACCCGTACCCTCCACAGCCATATGGCAGGCCACGACAACCTTATCAGCAACCCTACCAAAGCCAACAAAGGCCTCAGCCAGTGTTAGCTCAACAACCACCTGCCCCAGCTAATGTGATTCCGGTAAAGTATGCTGTTGCAGAAGAAAACCTGAATAGAGCTATAGTCCCTGTAACACCCTTGATTTCTGAAAGTGACCCGAGTGACCATAGCTTTGATTCCACACATGTTGATAGTCCCAAGGCTTACTACATGCAGTCTCCAGAACATGGTGAGTCCTATTACAGCGAAGAGCCAAAGGAACCTAATTGGGAGTCAGATTATACAAACGTCATGTATGCAAACCCCAACGCTAGACCCCAACCTAGGCAGGTACGACCACCATTTCCTAGAGGACCATGCTACCGATGTCAGGGAGATCACTTCATTCGTGATTGTCCCTTACCTCCACCTACACAAACTCAGTCCGTGACGATCCAAGGCTTTTGCCAAGATTGTGGAAAAGAGCATCTCTTACGAGATTGCCCTAAGAATCCTAATAATATGCCAAAAATCACTCCCATTAATGTAATTGGGTTGGTTGTAGATTCCTCAGGAAGTGTCACTTCCGCTGCACCAGTACAGGTAGTCACTAGAGCTCAGGCATTGCAGCAAAACCAAGGGGCAAGCCAAGAAAAGGGCCCAGAGGCTAGTGAAACTGAGAGCATAACCAAGAAAAGGACTAGAGCTTGGAAAGATAGTCGGGAAAGAATGAAAAGGCAATGGGCAAAGAAGATGAGTGAACTCGAGGAAAGCGTAAGAGAAACAAGAGCCAGAATAACCGAACTCACAACTCAAACTCCCTCTCACACGACTCCTCCACCACCATTCCCATCTCCATCCGACCCACCACCTTCCAACCCGCCTCATCAAATCCCACCACCCCCTAGAGTAGGATCAGTCCTAGCCGATCCCACTCCCGAGGACCTAAACATGATGCTTAAAGCATATCAGGCCAGAATCCAAGAAGGGCCAACCATAACCGATCATGAAAAGTGCTACCCTAGAGCCGAGCTAGAGCTTGAACGAACTAAAATTTGTGCTAAGATGGTGGAATTGGCTCAAGCCATGTTCGAAGCTAGCCGCCTCTTTAATATCTCTAGCTCAGCTAAGACGCAGTTACACTTTGACGGACTGCTAGAAAGAATAGAGAAGCTGATTGCACAATCAGAAAAGGAACCTGCCCCTCAAAGAAAGGAAAGGGCAAGAGAACGGATAAGCCAGCCTCTTCAGGAAGCCCATGTGCCTCCTCAAGAAGCTTATCTTCCCCCTCAAAAGGCAGATGAACCCCCCTCGAAAGCTTACGTACCTCCACAGGTTGCCTTCATTCCTTCTCAGGGAGCGTATAAGCCTGTTCGGAAAAGTAATAGAATAAGTAATCCTCCCCAGGAAGCATGTGCTCCAGCCATCTATGAGAACGAGGAGAGAGTCAACGATAGAATAAGCCCTCCTTCCCAGGTTGCTTATGTGCCTAATTCTACGGAGCCAGACACTTCTTCTTCTATGAATCGGTTTGCACCAGACTTCCTACGAGAGATTCAAGAAGACAAATGGGATAATGAAAGTGAAGTCGCCCCTCCTTTTGAACTTGTGGATGATGCACACGACCAATTCCCACAAGACATCCCATCTATTTACGGGGAACATGAGAGTACTCAGCCTCACGAGAGACTAGACTTTGAGTCTAACTCTCTACAAGAATTACCCCACTTCACAGGACCATGGGAAGCTAAGTCTACTTGTATGAGAGCACCCACGGTCATGGTACGGAATGAGGACTCAGTCTTACCTAGAAACACGGAGGTAGTAAAGAACGCCACGGTGCAGCGCGATCTCACTTTGGAAGAACTGCCTGAGGATAGACCAAACGCGCGGAAATATGTAGCCAGTCAAGTAACTGAAGTTGCAAAACCTCGTTCCCGGGTAGGATCCCATAGGACAGTGCCAGAAATTCCCTTGGATAAGATAGGAGATATGTGTGAAGGTGAAGAAGGGAACACCTATCTTCCCATCACCTACCAGGAGTACACCACCAAGGCAATTTTGGACTCAGGTGCAGGAGTTGCAATTGCCACTACTTCCCTTTGGAAGCGTTGGGGCAAGCCAACACTCAGGCCAACGAGGATGAAATTGCAAATGGCCGATGGTCACATAGAGAGACCCTTAGGATTGCTAGAAGGAATAACTCTCACCACTTGTGGTGTTGAGTTTGAGCATAGCTTTGCTATATGTGACTTCAGCAAAAATCATGCCTATGAGATGATTTTGGGAAGACCATTTATGCGACAGTTGCAAGTGGTACAAGATTGGGGAACCAATTCCTTGTACCTGCAGCACTTAGGGGTTACGACCAAAGTCAATCTCAAAGATTACTCTCACAGAGATGTACCTCCTATCCAGTGGAATCCCATCCATAGAGCCAAAGATGATACGGAATCTGTGCATTCCATAGGGTCAGGATCCTCATGGATGCATGAAGACACCCACTTATGGATGTGCAAAGTAGCAGTAGAGGAAGAGAAGAGAGAAAAGGCCAGAGAAATAGGTGCAAACGAAACCCATAGACCCATTCAAGACCCAGCCTATGCACCTGTAGTTTTTCCTGACGAGGAATTTGAACCCCATGGCTGGGCAGAAATTTTAGCAACCATGGACGTAGCCATCAATGAAGAACAATGGACACCCCACTGTGATGAGGATGGCTATGATATTTCAGTCTTCTCCATAGAGCCAATCATGGGAGAGGCAGTTCTAGAAGAATGCGAACCTAGCCCTGATGCATTTGAGGATGCAAGTGACTCCGATCTCGAGTCTATCATTATGGACCCACCATTTGCATCAGACGAAGAATATTTCCATGAAGTAGAATTTCAACCCCAGAGGCATGGAGAGATTACAAATGATGTAAGATTAGCAACACATGTGAGCCCAAAGGAAGAAGGAAAGAAACGAAAAAAGAGAGAAGTCTCACCAGAAGAGGAAGAATCTTTGTTTGAGGTCCCAGAAAATTTTAAGAAGTATGAGATAGATGACAGGAGAGTCATGATTAGAATGCCTAAACGAGAGGCACAATCAGGAGAGGCCTATGATAACAAAGAAACCACCAAGAAAATAGTAGTGGCCCTAGAAGAAGGAGAGGAGAGATGCATGTACATAGGCCATGACCTAACAGAGGAAGAAGAGCATGCGTTGATAGCCTTGCTAAGAGAATACAGAGATGTATTCGCTTGGAGTTACAAGGATTTGAAAGGCGTTGACCCCGATATATGCTCACACACTATCCCCATGACCTCAGATGCTAAACCCTCTAAGCAAAAGCCCTATACGTATAACGATAATTACGCTGCTAAGATCAAAGAAGAGATAGATAGATTGGTTGAAGCTGGATTTATCTATGAAATTGAGCACACTGAATGGGTATCCCCCATCGTAGTGGTGCCCAAGAAGAATGGAAAGCTGCGTGTGTGCATTAACTTGAAAAAGGTTAATGCAGCCACAATTCGAGATAACTATCCGCTTCCCATCACAGAACATCTCTTAGAAAGAGTGGCAGGCAAGGAAGTGTACAGCTTCCTTGATGGATTTTCGGGCTACAATCAAGTAGCCATAGCTCCAGAGGATCAGCATAAGACAGCCTTTGCCACAGAATGGGGCATTTTTGCTTTTAGAGTAATGCCATTTGGGCTTACCAATGCACCAGCTACCTTCCAGAGGCTGATGTGCCATGTGTTTAAGGAGTTCCTGAGGAAGAGTTTAGAAGTCTACGTTGATGATCTTTGTGCTCATTCCAACATTAGACAAACCCATATTCCGGAACTCAGACAAATCTTTGACAAATGTAGAGAATATCAAGTCTGCCTAAACCCCGAAAAATGTGTTTTCATGGTCAGACAAGGCAAGATTTTAGGGCACATAGTGTCAAAGAATGGCATATCTACCGACGAAGAAAAAGTGAGAGCCATAGCAGAGCTACCTAGGCCAAAGAATGTCAAGGAAGTACAAGCTTTCATGGGGCATTGTGGTTACTACCGACGATTTATACACATGTATGCTGTCATTGCAAAGCCCATGTACGGACTTCTGACAAACTTTGAGTGGACGGATGAATGTGAGAATTCCTTCCAGGAGCTTAAACGAAGATTATGTTCAGCACCAATCTTGACCACACCAGATTGGAATAAGCCATTCCATGTTCATGTGGATGCATTCAATTATGCTATTGGGTGTGTGCTTGCACAACCTACTGGTGAAGGTAATATGGATCTTCCAATTGCCTATGCCAGTAGACAATTGAATGCGGCTGAACGGAATTACACCACTACAGAGCGAGAAGGATTAGGCATGGTATATGCAGTTAAGAAATTTAGACATTATTTGCTTGCAAATAAGTTTAAATTTTTTACGGATCATCAAGCATTGCTATACCTCGTAAACAAGCCTTGCAATACAGGAAGATTAGTGAGGTGGTTTCTCTTGCTAATGGAATATGATTTTGAGGTTGTGGTAAGGAAAGGGAGGACTCATTTGAGAGCAGATCACCTCTCTAGGCTCACATCGGGAGAAGCCCCACAAGGAGTGTCAGATGACCTTCCTGATGCTTACTTGTTTAATTTGGAAGTTGTACCGCAGTGGGCTAAGCCATTGGTACCAGTATTGACATACGGGCCTAACCATCCAGTGGTAAACACACGGAATAGAGAGGTTGTAAAAGCCCAAAAGTACCACATCATGGCAGGAAGTATGTACAAGCACACAGATCAAGGGATCTTGGCTTGCTGCGTAGAAGAGGATGAGTACGCTAAATGGTTGCAATTAGCACATGTAGGTGCACTAGAGCAACACCATTCAAAGCAACGAACTTTACAGACACTAAGAAGACTCGGAGTGCATTGGCCGACTATGGAAGCGGATGTCCAAAAGTTGTGCAATGAATGCCCAATCTGTTGCACTAAGCCACCTGTGGAACACGCCACTCTTTATCAAGTATCCATTGTGCCAGATTGGAGTGAACCACTAGTATCCTTCCTAAGGACGAAAGCATTCCCTCCAGACATGACTCTGGCTAGGAAAAGGAGTTTAGAACAAGAAGCCCTGGACTACTCACTCATTGGTGATAATCTATACAAGCGTGGTAAAGATGGTTACCTGAGGCTATGTGTCCATGAAAGTGAATATCTTAAGATCTTAGAAACTGCTCACCAAGGTGTAGCAGGAGGACACTTTGGACCGGATCGAGTGATCAAGGCAATACTATTTGCGGGTTTCTGGTGGCCTACCCTTCACATGGATGCACATACCTACGTGAAACGGTGTGATGTCTGTCAGAGGACTCAGTATCCTATACGCAAAGATGAGATGCCACTGAAACCTATGATGGGTGGACGTGCATTCTCTAAGTGGGGAATAGACTTCGTAGGTCCTATTAATCCCCCAGCTAAAGGTTCTCATGCGGAATACCTCATTGTTGCAACAGACTATCTCACCAAGTGGGTGGAGGTAAAGGCTACGACAAAGAACGATGCTCAAACAACTGCCAAATTCTTGTTTGAGAATGTATTCACAAGATACGGGCTACCTATAGAGCTTGTAAGTGATAGAGGCACTCATTTCTTGAATGAAGTGATTGAAAATCTACTCCAAGAATTCTTGGTAATACACAAGAAGTCTGCCCCCTATCACCCTCAAGCTAATGGACAAGCTGAGAGCACTAATAAGATCTTATGCAATGTACTGACGAAATTAGTGAACACTAAACGCTCTGATTGGGACAAACAGCTACACCATGTTGTTTGGGCATACCGAGTTGCCTACAAAACGGTACTCCAAGCCACCCCCTTTCATATGGTATTCGGCCAAAACGCTGTGCTACCCTTGGACTTCCTGATTCCTACATTGAGAGTAGCACAAGAGCACGAATGGACAGGTCATGAGCTCTCCTCTAGGATCTTTGACCTTGAACGATTAGGAGAAACAAGACTGAGAGCAGCTGCAGGAATATATGCAGCTAAGAAGAGACAGAAGGCATACTTTGATGCCCATGTGAAGGATAAAGGCTTGAAAGCAGGAGATCTAGTCTTAGTCTATACACTGAAACAACACGCGAGGAAGCTAGAAAAGAGAGGCTACGGACCTATGATCATCAATAGGATCTCCACGAGTGGAGCAGTACAATTGGCCACATTAGAGGGTGATGTTCTCCCAAACTATATTAGCGGTTGCAGAGTCAAGTTGTATCAGGAACCCCTCACGGAGGAAATGCTCAGCCGACTCAACACTGCTAAGAAACGCAAAGAGGAAGAAAAGCGAGTTCGAGAAGAAGCTCAAGCAGAAGCTTTAGAACGCATCAGAAGGATGAAGTTACGAAGGCAAGGTAGAGATCAGCCTAGAGCGAATGACTATGCAGATCAAGGATATCCTATGGCCATGTGTGAAGTTGCAAGAACAAGCTCGCATAGGATAATTGATAGACGTCCTTTCATAACCCTAGATATAGGACAAGGAAAGAGTGCAAGGAACGTAAGAGCCTTGATTGACTCAGGCGCAGCCACTAGTGCTGTTAGAGTGTCTTACTGTCAAGAGTTACAGTTAACTGTCAATCCTGTGGAAGCATATCTCATAGGATTGGGAGGCGTGGAAACCCCTTGCATAGGCGAGGTGGAACTTCCCCTCTACATTCATGATGAGGAGATGACGGTTAAAGTACTGGTGTGTCAAGATGAGGATCTCACTGAACCTCTTGTCTTGGGTCAAGATTGGATCTATGACCAAGCAGTCAATTTAAACCTAAGAAGTGGACTTCTCCAGGTTTGGGTCAATCATAGTCGAGTTACAGTAGAATTAGACAATGGAGCACTCAAGGAACTAGGAAAGGCATAGACTCCTGGTCCTTCCAGGGGTACACATGAAGATGACCATGCTGTTCTTGTCCAAAACCATGTGTTGCAGAGGAATGATATTCGCAAAAAAGGAGTCAGGGATGCAACGGAACTCCCTTCTTTTCCAAAGGCCAGAAGGAGGCAGCAACTAAGGGCAGATCAATCACTAAAGACTCCTCGGACGAGAGACCAAAAGAACGCGCGAAGCAGAACAACTCAACCGATGAAGCAGATATGGGTACGCAAAGGAGAGCAACCACCAACCTTGCCCCCACAAATTCCATCCATGCAAACCATCCAGGCCAGAAGACGAAGGACGCAGCTCAGACAAGCTCAATCACAAGGTATCCAACAAGTTTGGGTGCCTAAGAAGTTAGCTGCAGCTCAACAAGGGCAATTACAGATGTGGGTACCTAAGAAGCTCCTACATCCACAACAACCTTTGTTCTCCCACATGCAAAAGGTTTCAACAAAGAAGCCAAAAAGAGAAAAGGGTAAGAACCACGTACAGAGACCAAAGGAAGATCAAATCAGCTCTTCAACATTAATAGGAAGACATGCAAAAAGGATATGGGTTAGGAAGCCAAAAGTGCAAGTAGTCTCCACCGAACCAAAGCGTCAACCACACTGGATACCACAGTTCAGAAAGCATCCAAAGAGAAAGACGCCTGAAGTGACCCCTACAGTGCCAAATGATGTTCTAAAAGGGACTCCAATAAGGAGGATCACATCAGTTCGAGACCCAATGGATACCTCCACCAAGGTCGGCATCAACCTCCACAAATGACATCGAAAGCCTCGAACGAGCAACAACCATGTGCTCCTTGCACAACCCTGTCCTTTGCACCATTCAGGTCATGCATTTCCAAAGTATGCATTAATATAGGGCCACATTACACGGCCGTGCATAGACACACTTGAGAATCCCACGCACAAGAGCACAGTGACATATGTCAAATAATTCTATTGATACTGACTTTTGTGTTCTTGTTTTGTGATATCCTTTTCCTCAAAAAAAAAAAAAAAAAAAAAAAAAAAGAGAGGGGGAGAAAGAAAAGCGGGAGAGAGCTTGTTCCCAGGTTTGGCTTATGAAA
>CM035420.1:134639153-134644153 GCA_020310875.1 Ceratopteris richardii
TTCAAGGTCATTGGATTTATATTTTTGGAGATATCTGCATTTTACTGCTCACTAGTCTATCTCTGGAGAGCCCCGAGAATGGTGGGCATGTTCCAGAAATTGATAAATCTTGTTCTCAGTGCTCAGTCCATCATTTGAAGTGTTTTAACTTGGATTGGGAAGCTTGTTAAGTCTATTTGCTATGCCCAAAAGGAATTTTTCTAATTCCTACCAGGTTGAGAGCACTATTCATTTTTTCCAGCAGGTGTATGCCCAAAAATAACAAGTTTTGGGTGCTAGTCATTTCGCAACTAGTCTGTCTTGACTTTAACTTTTGGGATACATGTTCCAAAGTACTTGGCTGATATTTTGGTGGATTTAGGAAGCTTAAAGGGTCTAATAATCAACTCTGAAGTCTCAGTTGGATGGTGTGAAGCTGGTTGTAGCAGCACCTACTCATCTTTGGATTGCATCCACCATCTCTCTTCTACCTGGCATGGTCTCTAAGGATGGAGGCTTACCTTCAAGGGATGAATCTATATGGATTCATATCCGGAGATGAAGCAATGCCAACCATGAGGAACAAAGGGCAACCATCACATGAAGAAGTGGAAGGACTTTCGAATTGGTGTTCGAAGGATGCACTTGCAAGGTCCTATATTCTAAACTCAATCTCTGATTTTCTTTTACCTCATGTCAAGGGATGCAAGACATCAAGAGAAACCTGGAATGCACTTGCTTCTTTCTTCTCTTCCAACACTCGAGCAAGGAAGAACCAATTGTGGATGGAGTTCACAACAATGAAGAAAAGCCCGAAGCAAAATGTGACTGATTATGTCACAAAGATGAAGGAGATTTCCGACCAACTTGGAAGCATTGGAGAGGTAATTGAAGAGGAGCAAATCATAAGACAAATCATGAATGGAATCAAAGCAGACAACAAGTGGGAGTCATTCACAACAGCCATGGATTTATACATGGATATGCATGTACCCGACCTGAACACACTCATGGGCCAACTCTTCACTCATGAAGCAAAGATTAGCAAAGGTGGTGAGTCCTCAAGAGGTAATCAAACTTCTGCCTTATATTCTGATAAAGCTAAGGTCAAGGACAAGTTCAAAGAATAGGAAGAATGAAGATGAAGGAAGCTCTTTCCAAGCAAACTTTGCAGGTAGAGGAAGAGCTAGAGGAAGAGGCAGAGGTGGAAAGCAAGGCAGGGGAAGATTCCAATCATCTCAACCTTGCAACATATGTGGCTTATCTAACCATAGTACTGAAGAATGTTTCAGGAACCCGAGGAACTCAAGAGGAAGAGGATTCAATAGAGGTGGCTATGGATCAAATAGAGGTAGATACAATGGAGGCTACAACAACAACAACTACTACAACAACAATTACAACAACAACAACAACTATCAAAGTGGCCATAGAGGAAGAAGAGACTACAATGACTATGCAGAGGACCAAAGTCAAGAAGATTCATTATTGATTATGAATCTATCAGCAAAGAAGGGTAAGGATGATGATCACATATTTTACATTGATTCAGGATGCTCAAACCATGTAGCAGGAAATGTGGCTTTACTTTCTGATTTGGAAGATCCTCATAACAAGCATGAAGTGCAGACAGGAGATGACACAAAGCACTCAGTGGAGAAGATAGGTAATGTGAAGACATCAGATGGGAATATGAACCTCTTAAGCAAAGTCTTGTATGTCCCTACAATTACCAAAAATTTAATAAGTGTTGGACAGATTGTTGAAAAAGGATTGCAGGTTAGATTCAATCAATTTGGAGCATATGTTGAAGACCCAAGGCAAGGCTTTCGAAGTATTGCCAAAGGAGAAAAGACAGGAAGGCTTTTCACTTTTGAAGTGGAAGATACAAAGAACATAGCTTTGTTTAGCTATGTATCTCAAACTCTTACAGAGTTGGAGATATGGCACAAAAGGCTTTCTCACATTGGTGAGAGGACAGTCAAACAAATTTGCAGGGACCAAAGTGTACTTGGTTTGCCTAATATCACAAGGCAACACATGATTTATAAGTGTGAAGCTTGTCAACTCGGCAAGGCTCATAGACAACCTTTCAATAAGAAAGGATATATGTATCAAAATCCTTTGGATCTAGTGCACACGGATGTGTGGGGTCCAAGTAAGGAGCCATCTATATCAGGCTCAAGATATTATGTGTCTTTCATAGATGATTGTAGTAGGTGGACCATTCTGTTTTTCATGAAGCACAAGGATGAAGTGTTTAATTGCTTTAAGAAGTATATTGCTCTTGTTGAAAACCAAACAGGTAGGACTTTGAAACGACTCAGATCAGATGGTGGAGGAGAATACTTCTCTTCTGAATTTGATGCCTTCTTGCATGAAAGAGGCATTAAAAGGGAATTCACTACAAGGTATACACCCGAACTCAATGGTGTAGCAGAGAGGAGGAACAGAGCTATTGTCGAAGCTGCAAGGTCCATGCTCAACGAAAAGGGATTGCCGAACTACCTATGGGCAGAGGCTGTGTCGACAGCCACATATCTCATAAATAGACTTCCATCTAAGTCACTAGATGGAACCACTCCATATGAAGTGTGGAATGGAAGAAGACCTAGTCTAGAGCATTGCAAAATCTTTGGATGCTTAGCCTATGCTCACATTCCTTCTCAAGTAAGAGGGAAATTGGATCCCAATGCAGAGAAGTGTGTATTCATTGGTTATGATCAAAACCAAAAAGGATATAGATTGTACAATCCAACCAATAAAGGATTTTCTGTGAGTAGAGATGTAATTTTTGATGAAAACAAATCATGGTTTGATGATGACAGGAAAGTGAAGCTGCCATATGACTTGGATGAAGATTTTCCATCACTTCAACCAAAGGAGCCAAAGCATATTGAAGAAAGTGATTCGGAGATTGACCTAGAAGACTCTGAAAGACTAAAGCTATGGAAGAACAAAGCTAAAGCAAAGATGCAGGATGCTACATATGGACCCGAGAGCTCACATCAACCACTTAGAAGGTCTTCAAGGGAGAAGAAGAAACCTGAGAGGTTTGGTTATGATACTTCTTTGGTCACCAAGCACTCAATCTACATTGCAAAGGATTCAACCAATGAAGAACCTACCACATTCGAAGAAGCACAAAGCAAGAAAGCTTGGAGAGATGCAATGGATGAAGAAATGGAAGCCTTGAAGGAAAATGACACTTGGGAGCTTGTACCTAACAAGCCATCTATGAAGGTAATTGGATCTCGATGGATATACAAAATCAAGAGGAATCCAGATGGAAGTATAAATAGACACAAAGCAAGGTTAGTTGCTAAAGGGTTTGCTCAAACCCATGGTATTGATTATGAGGAGACTTTCTCTCCTGTTGCAAAAATGCCTACAATTAGGGTTCTCATTAGTCTTGCTGCATCTAGAAATTGGAATCTTTATCAACTTGATGTAAAGAATGCTTTCTTGAATGGATGGATTTCTGAGGAAGTGTATATGGCACAACCTCCTGGATATGAGGATGCACATCATCCTAACTATGTATGCAAACTAAAGAAAGCTTTGTATGGATTGAAGCAAGCTCTAAGAGCTTGGAATTTCATATTGGTGACTTATTTGTAGGACCAGGGATTCAAAGCTAGCAAGGCGGATACCTCTTTGTTCATAAAGAGGAATGGATCTGAAGTGATCTATTTATGTGTGTATGTTGATGATATTATTATCACAGGCAATGATCTTGAAGGAATCAAACAGGTAAAGAGTCAAATGAAGGAGGAGTTCAAAATAAGTGACCTCGGACCACTCACTTATTTTCTTGGATTGGAGTTGATCTACACAGATTCAGGTATATACATCACACAAAGGAAGTATGTCCATGACATGCTAGTCAAGTTCAAGATGGAAAATACCAAGTGTGCAGGTACACCTATGGAGCAAAATCATAAGCTTAGTGCTTATGAAGGAGAGCCAATTGAAGACATCACAAGCTATCAAAGCTTGGTTGGAATTTTGAACTATGCAACACTCACAAGGGTGGATATATGCTATAGTGTTAGCATATTGAGTCAGTTTATGCATAAGCCGAGAAGACCACATATGGAAGCGGCCAAGCGAGTCCTCAAGTACCTAAAGGGAACCATGAATGAAGGTTTGTTTTATTCAATTACTTCAGATATTGAGCTAAAGGTCTACTCAGATGCAGATTGGGTCAGATCTAAAGATGATAGAAGAAGCACATCAGGGTATATATCATTTGCAGGTTCAAAAATCATTTCTTGGTCATCGAAGAAGCAACCAACCGTGGCTTTATCTTCTACTGAAGCAGAATATAGAGGTTTGGCTAATGCAACTCAAGAAATCATGTGGTTAAAGTCTTTGTACACAGATCTTGGACTTCATTCTTCAACACCTCACATTTTTGGTGACAACACAAGCTCACTGCATCTAGCAGCTAATCCGGTATACCATGCTAGAACCAAGCATATTGAAGTCCACTACCATTACGTAAGGGAGAAGCTAATGAGCAAGGATATTCAACTATCCTATGTCTCTACAGATATGCAATGTGCCGACATGTTGACTAAAGCTCTTGATGGTATGAAGTTAAGTAGATTAAAGTTGATGATTGGCTTGCAGGAAATCAAGGACAATTGAAGAATTATTTGGAGGCCAAGCATGTTAGGCTTGAGGGGGACCTGTTGGTGCATTTTGCCCAAGCCTACATGCTTGATATGCTTGATATTATCCTCATTTGTAAGTCACATGAGTAGTCATGTGAACACCTCTTGTAAAAGAGTTTTTTTTATCTCTTGTAATTTGAAACAGAAAAAAGGAAAAGGATGGCTTACCTCATGCATGATGTAAAAGCAAATTTGTGGCTTTAACTACCAAAATCACGAATATTTGAGCTGAGGGAATATCTCCTAACTTTGGGGATCACTTTTAGGTGGAGCCATTCGAATTCGAATTCAAAACTCCCTTCAAGAATAGCTATAAAAGGAGCAAGAAGGAAGAGACGATTA
>CM035420.1:134649153-134699153 GCA_020310875.1 Ceratopteris richardii
AGAGGCATAGGATAGTTGAATATCCTGTTGGAAGTGAGGTAGGCCCTTTGGCTCATGTCACAGGTCCATGGTTCCATAGTTCCATTCATGTACAACATTAATTCCAGCAATCTTCCATATTGACAAAACATGAACATACCACAACTTAATCATACAGATGATGAGACAAAAATAGAGAAATAATAGACGTCATGTGTAAGGTGTTACGTAAGCCATCGCTTACTCATAGTATCATATATACCAATGTTCAATGTACAATGTGGGAGCAAAATTCTCAACCATTCTATGTGATGAGAAATAGATGAATGAGTGAATGTACAATGTAACAAACATATTCAGATGTGTGGGCAGTAATCTGAATATACATGAGATGTGTGACCTAATAGGTTATAGAAGAGTGAATATGAGTGACTGAATGAGGAAGGATCAGTGTGAAACTGATGGTCAACAAACCTACATCTAAACTTAGGCTATGGAAGACCCTAAGTTAGATACGTGTGTGAAAAGATCACATACTTATAAAGTAACATAGAATGCTAACAAGATTGTTGCCGGAAATCCTCAAACTCATGTGAACACACCTTCTCAAACACCTCATAAAAATATGCATAAAGCATATAAGTACTGATTCTATTGTACCTATGTCGAATAGGAGTCCTTCTGATATGAACGCCACAGCCTCCATAAACTTCAAGTAGTACCTGTGTGCATAAAGAGAATATGTACCTGAATACTTAACATAAGATGTGAATCTTATGTTAATCACCATCTAATGTCTTTGAAGTAGCCAGACATCTTCTTGTAGAAGACAATCTTCAACCTAATATCTTCCTGTAGAAGATAATCTTCAAAATCATGTAGATGGTCCCATCCAATGTCTTTGAAGTAGCCAGACATCTTCTTGTAGAAGATAATCTTCAACCTAACATCTTCTTGTAGAAGATGATCTTCAAATACATCATGTAGATGGGCGAATCCTCACCATCAAGCTGCTAATGACCAAGTCTTCTTGCCATGAACAAGAGATAACCTCCTCTCCATGAGGTAGAGTGTGAGCACACCCTTCATCTTCTCCAAGAAGAATCACCAAGAAGAACTCCATAGCTGCTCCTCAACATGCTTCAAGTTAGCACCATGGCTGCCCCATGTGCTAGAAGAAACACCACCTCTATTGAGGTCCAAGCTCTAGAAAGCTTGTGTTGATCCTAGGTGAAGGATGAATAGAATAGACCCAAGGTGCTTCTTATATAGTAGATTGTCCCTCTTGAAAAGCTGATAATAAAGCAATTGCTCAATAAAGCATAAGCGATCGTTCTTCAAAATCGTAATCCGGAGGGAAAAGCACAAAAACGCACTCCCGTTAGAATCCGTCGCTGATTGCTGAAAATCATATTAAATGATATGATAAAAAATAAGCTTTCACGTGCTGCCGCCTATGGGAATCGAACTCGGGTGGATACTTTGGGAGGATAGCGACCTATCCACGCCGCCAAGGCTCTAGTGTGTAAAGGATATGAGTCTGACAACTATAGATGCTGGTATGCGGCCGTCAGCTTGAAGGAGTATAGAAGCTTTGTACACATCCTATAAATTCTAGATAGAATGGACCAATAGGAACATTGTTTATCCAACAATCCCCCCTGCAATGGCATATTGGTACAATCTGGGCTGGATCTGCAATCTGTCACAAACTGCAAATTATCACAAGCTTTAAGCTTGTACTCCCGATACTTCAGAAAAAGTCTTCTTCAAAACTGAATTTGACTTTCCTTCAAAAAACCTGAATTTGTTGAATATGAACCATAATACTTGAGAAAATATGCAAACTAGATATCCAATAGTGTATACATCAAGCAATCACTGCTTGACAACAAATATAGCATGAACTGTCTCCTGAACCTGTTATCTCCTGTTTTCACAAACCTGAAAACATACACTAGGATCCACATATTTGTATTTACCTTCCAAAAAGGTTTCTCAACGTACTTTTGCTGTGTCATGTAAATACACTAAACAAAATCAAGAACTGAATCCTGGAACCTGTGACTGTCAACTCACAACTTAGTGTATTATGAACACTGCTTGTTCATCTCTGACTGTACTCAACTCAATATGAGTCAAAAAATCTATGATGTCATAATGTCTTCATCCTTTAAATCCTTCATACCTCTTTCTTTCAGAACTTGGTATAAACATATATGTGCGCACTTTTGAAATATACCTCTCTGAAATATCAAGCTTCTCTTCAATAGAAATCTGGAACCTTCTCCTGAACAGGAACATCCTAACAGGAACTTTCTCCAAACATTCTCCTTCTTCCTTCTTCTTTCAAAGCTGGAACATAAAGAGAACCTGACAAAGGAAATATAGGAATACCTGTAGGTATGACTCTGCATTCTTTTACATATGGCTTGAAAATAAGTCTTCATGTTTCATCACCCTCTGGATGACTTAACACTAGTATCCAAAATTCTTCAAATATATCAGACTTTATGAAATGTGGAACGTCTTCCTTCATAAATCTGATGTTCAGTGATCAATACTTGTATCTGAAACAAAATCTATGAACCCTTTTTTTATTAGCACTGCAGTTGCTAATAACTTTCACTGTAGGTCTTCAGCTTCCCATATTGTAGAATAAGGTTAGCTGATAAAACCTTGCTGAAAGCATTTTAGGATTCATACCCTTCTGCACATAACAAGTATTTCTATCTCTTTGCAACAAAAATCTGATAGAATCTGAATCTTTGACTTACTTCTCCAATGTTAAGAATCTTCACAAACAAAGGATAGACAACTGAATCATAAATACTCAAGATCATACAAGATCTATTCAAGATCAATGATCTCTCTTGTGTAGAATCTGCTCTTATCAAACCTTCAAGACTGAATGTTTGATTTGTTTACCTGAATGTCTCCAAGTGTCCATGCTTCTTACAAAGTTGTAAAACTTTTCTTCAAACAAATCCTTCAAGGAATCTGCAATTCCTGCTTGAAACATAAGTGGACAAACTTCTCACCTTGAGAACTCCAAAAGCTGCAAGTTGATACTTCATAACTTTCATATTTTACCCGGGTGAAATGTGATAGTACCTGCTTGGTTTTCTTTTGGCTAACTCCACTTTTCAATCAAGTTATAGGATCTAATGGAACACCTTTTTGAATACAAGCATGTATCCAAAAATCAAGACAATCATAAAAAGTAGATTCTTCAACTGACTGGTACATCAACAAGATTCTGAATTTTCTGAAGTTTTCTGAAAATACTGAATATGAGGTAATCTTTTCCAAACATAAAACCTCAACCCAAGTCTTCAACATCTGCTACAAAAAACTCTTTTACCTCAAGAGTTAGTTAAAGAAGAAATATACTTCTCTGCAACTTGTCATATACCAAGTAGCTTTGTATTGACACTCCAAGAATTCTTTGAGGGAACATATAAGCTGCTTGCTTAAAAGCTTCAACTAAAACATAACTCATACATATATGAGTTAAAACATATATCTGCTGCTTTTCTTTCTCTCAATGCAATTCTTTGTCAAATCTACTAAATCATGACCAAGTGTAATGCAAAACAAGAAACTACTTCTTCTTTAAACAAGATGTTCTTGTAGACTTGTCTTTGGGTGTAGAGGATAAAATAGGAAAAGTATATGGAAAATATATGAGAAAAGGAAGCCTTACTTTTCTTTTGGAAATGATGGACTTTTTTTTCTGCATCTTTCTTCCACCTGATGATGTCAACATTTTCAAACTTCTCTTCCATACCTTTTGTTCTCTTCATCTTGAAGTAGCAAACACTCTTGACTTCTTCAAACGAACTTTTCTCTTCCTCTAATGTAAGAGTAAGAGATAGAACAAACATGGTATATAAATGGAAGTGAAACATGTTTTACCATCTCCTCATATCTCTGAATCAAAATGTTGTTTCAAATGTCTGAAACGACTAAATTCACCAATCGTTGTCTGAATGATGAATTGCCCATCTAGAGTTACCTTCTCTAGATACATTTGTACCTTGATATCCAACCAACTTACAATAGAAAATTGGCTGAAAAAACTCATCTCATCTATGTGCTTGTCTTCTTAGATGAACTTTCTTGCCATGAAAGAGATTTCTCAAAAACTCTCTAGAAAAACCTCTAGATACCTGTTTCAATGTAGCCTTTAACTTTCAAATGATGAAAGCGTATAAAAGCAATCCTTGAATTTCTTCAAATCTCTTCATAACTGCTCTTCTAAGATATGACCTGCAAATGATATTCTGATAGTAGAAACTGATACCTGTGATTTGATGTTGATCTGATTCCTTCATCTTCTCTAAACTATTGTTCTTCCTTGAATTTGAAGTAGTCTTCTGTCAGAGATCGTCTGCTCCGATGAACTCCCCAATTTTGGGGGAATACCTGCACAACTTTCGATGACTCTCTCAGGTGTT
Source organism: Ceratopteris richardii (assembly GCA_020310875.1). Classification (NCBI taxonomy): domain Eukaryota; kingdom Viridiplantae; phylum Streptophyta; class Polypodiopsida; order Polypodiales; family Pteridaceae; genus Ceratopteris; species Ceratopteris richardii. Next base: position 134,653,593 of record CM035420.1, read on the forward strand.
CGCACGGAGATCGATGTGTTACTTGCCGCCCAGCCGCGTGATGTCTCTAAGACTACTCTCTCTCTCTACACCCACAATGGGTCAATAGTCAAGGTTCCTTTCATGAGTGCCACTTGGCACTCATGTGAGCATCATACTCTATATGAATAAGAGAAGGGTCATACCTCTAAATACTATTCATATAGGATACTCCATGTGACATTTCCTTCACCTTACTTCCATTTTGTCCTCAAAATGGTATTGGAAGGTCTAAAAGAAAGAGAGAAATAATAGAACCACCACTCCCACTCTATCCCCATGTATAAAAATACATGGTCTTGTCTCCGTGTTGTTTCCCCATATCCTTCCCCTTAAGAAAACTCTTGGGAAGGTAAACTAAAACTGGGAAACCGTCTCTGTAGGGTGCTAACCCGCTCCCATGTGGCACTATCTTCGGAACTATCTTTCCACTTTACTAGACACTCTTTATACAAGTGACTCCTCGTCCGTTTCTCTCGAGTGCGTAGTATGCTCTCTGGCTCATGTGGAATAGATTGAACAGAAATAGGCTCTACTACCTCACTATCTGGAATGAGGTTGTCAGATTCACCCAGCCTTTTCTTAAGCCGGCTAACATGAAAAACTGGATGGATTTGACTATTCTCTGGAAGTTGGAGCTGGTAAGCCATCTTTCCTATTCTCTTAAGTATTTGGAAAGGTCCACAATACCTAGGAGATAATTTTGGACAAGGTCCCGTCTTCATGGTTTCAGACCTAGATGGAACTCTAAGATAGACTTGCTCTCCTACCTCAAAGTTGATATCTCTTCTTTGAGGGTCAGCATAGGCTCTAGCCCTATCCTGAGCTTTCCTAATGCTGTCCTTAGCAAGTCTAAGCATATCATTCATTTCTTCCAAGAAGTCCTTTGCAGCTTGAACTTTTTCATTCTGGGTGTCTTCACTGTAGTATGTGTCGGAATAAACCTAGCCATTTTGGTTAACCTATCCACAATTACCCAGACCGAGTCGTGCCCTCTCTGTGTCTTAGGTAATCCGACTATAAAGTCCATGGAGATACTCTCCCACTTCCCATTGGGAATATCCAATGGGTGGAGTAGCCCTCCAATCCTTAATCTCTCAGCTTTGTTGACCTGGCATTTATTGCACTTAAGCACATACTCTAGGACATCCTTATGAAGTCCAGGCCAATAAAACTGCCTCTTAACAAGATCATAAGTCTTGTTAACTCCTGGGTGTCCCGCACTAGGTGTGTCATGACACTCATATAAAATATGCCGTCTCATCTCAGTATCTCTAGGGACACACACCTTACCTTTATATAACAGATATCCATCATGGACACTGTAATTCTTCCACTCGAATCCTTCTTGAGTACCCGTCGATACTCCATCCTCATTGGAAACCCGTATATTACGATCCCCATTCTCTATGGCTTCCCAAATCTCGGAATATGCAGGATCAAGCCTACATTTCCCTCTAATAGACTCAAGTAGCTCGCTAGTGATCTGAGTAAAACTCAGTCCATTGAGCATAGGCATGCGGCTAAGTGAATCAGCCACTACATTAAACTTTCCCTTCCTATACCTAAGCTCATAATCAAACTCTTGAAGGGTCTCTGCCCATCGGGCCTTACGACCTTTAAGGTCTGTTTGATTAGAGAGCCACTTAATGCTCTCTTGATCAAACACTATCGTAACTTTGGCACCATATAAATAATGACGCCACTTCTTCAAAGCATGGACTATTGCATACAACTCCTTCTCATAGACGGAGTAATTCTTTTGAGCCGGTTCTAGTTTCTTGCTCTCAAAAGCTAATGGTCGACCATCCTGTACTAAAACCGCTCCTATAGCAAAATCACTCGCGTCAGTTTCAACCACAAATGGTTTATTGGGATCTGCTATGTGTAAAAGTGGAGCTGTAGCAATTGCTACCTTCAACTTTTCCATACTTTGCTTCTGTTCGTCTCCCCAATGAAAGTCTTTCCCTTTCCCTTTAAGCTGTTCCGTCATCGGGACAGCAATTTTGGCATAGTTCTTAATGAATCTTCGATAGAAACCTGATAAACCTAGGAAGATCTGCAGCTCCTCCAGGTTCCGTGGATGTGGCCATTCCATAATAGCCCTTACTTTTTCAGGATCCATCTGGATTCCATCTTGGGAGACTATATGCCCAAGGTATTTAACCTCTGTCTTGAAAAATTCACACTTTGACTCCTTAGCAAAGAGCGAATTTTCCCTTAGCACTTGAAATACTTTTCTCAAGTGTTCCAAGTGCTCCTGTTCTGATGCACTATAGATCAGAATGTCATCTAAAAAGTCTACTACAAAGTGTCCTCGATAAGGCCGTAAAACACTATTCATGAGTTTCATGAAAGTGGCAGGAGCATTGGTGAGACCAAAAGGCATCACCAAAAACTCATAGTGCCCATATCTAGTCCTAAATGCAGTTTTAGGGACATCCTCCGCCCTAATCCTGATCTGATGATATCCTGATCTAAGGTCAAGCTTGGTAAAATACCTAGCTTGATGTAACTGATCAAATAGATCTTCCAACCTAGGCATTGGAAATCTATTTTTGATAGTTACCTTATTAAGTGCTCTATAATCTATACATAGTCTCATAGAGCCATCTTTCTTTTTAACTAGGAGCATTGGCGATGCCCATGGTGAGTTACTAGGTTTGATGAAGCCTTTATCCAAATAGTCCTGCAATTGCTTCTCAACCTCCTCATGCTGAGAAACACTAAGCCTATAAGGTGGTCTACAAATAGGGTTAGTGTTAGTAACAACTTCTATGGCATGGTCAATGTCCCCTCTCTCAGGTGGTAGCCCTCTAGGTAAGTCAGTGGGAAAAACATCTCTGAATTCAAACATAAGATCCTTAAAACTTTTAACTACACACTCTTGCAAAAAAGAATAGTAGAAAGTCCTGTTCATATTTACATTCAAAGCATGAAAATATACATCAGATGAGTTGTCTATACAATGCTCCATATCATGACTATACAATAAAAACATATCCTGTACATGCTGTGAACAACAGAGACTATACAACTCTAATGATGAGATGAGAGGTGCACTAGGTACATCTCTCTCTCCCTGAATATAAACTGTACTTCCATTCTTTTCAAACTCGAGTGTGTTATTTTGATAGCTGCGTTTAAGTGTATCTCCCAACCCCCATAGCCACTCTCTTCCTAAGACTAGATCTGTCCTCTCCATATTCATAATTTGGAAGTCCATATGATCTATATAATCTTGCATCTTGACTTCCAAATTGGATACCATAGTATCCCATATTCTTTTATCTTGCCCTTGCATCATAGATACAATGTATTTATGTGCACTAGGCTGTTGGGGAATCTTCAATTTCTTGACCAAAGCATAGTTTATGAAGTTATGAGTGGCAGAGTCATCTATCATGACTCGCACCCTGGTCCCGTATACACTACCATGTAGCTTGACCAAGTCATGTGGTCCAAACTGCGGTGACCACAATGACTGAGTCAAACAACACGTGTGCTCTATATCCTCGTGCATCACCTCCACTTCCTTGCAGCTAGAGCTGCCATGAATGGGAAGGGTCTGCACTAGGTGGACCGCCTTTTTGCCCCTTTCAGGAGCCGTACTAGACTCTGGTGCTTTCTTCTTTTCTTCCCCCTTCTTGAGTGGACAGTTCCACTGTGAGTGGCTAGGGGATAGGCACCTAAAACACAGGTTCTCTCTTTTGGCCTTCTCAAACTGGTCTGTGGATAGCTTAGGCCCTTGTGATCTTTGTTTTTTAATAAAAACCTTGTTTTTCCCAAAAGGTAACTTTTTCTTAAATTTAGTAGTGCTAAGAGGTTTAAGGGGCTGATCCGTCTCCATAGGAGTATACTGAGGACGGTTATGGTCCTCATATATCTGTGCATATTTGATCGCCTCCTCAAACGTCTTAGGCGCATTCCTCCTGACTTCCCTCTTTATGGCTTTATCCAAGCCCCTAACAAACCCTCTGGTCTTCTGAAAGTCATCTAGACCCTTAAGCTTCAAAGTGATCTCTCTATAGTGAGATAGATAAACTGAAAGAGGCCTGCCTCTTTGAGTAATTCTATCCCACTCATCCCAATTCCTCTCCTCTTCATTTTCAGGAAGAAACTCTTTTAGGAAAAGAGTCTCAAAGTGAGTCCAGTCACTAGGGATAGAGTTCGCCTCCTTAAGACTCATCCACCACTTATAAGCACGCGGGCCGAGGGAGAGACTCGCCTCTAGCACACGATACTCAGGTGGGGTGCCCTTCAATTGATGCAAATCTTGCCACTTTTGTAAAAAAGTGTAGATTGCATCCTTATTCCTGTCTCGGTCATCCCCCGTGAAGGTTGGTGGCTTTAAGTCTTTCAGGAGGGGAGCTTCCCTAGAGCTCTCTCCTTTATATTTACTAGGAAGAGAAGTCTCTTTCCTAGTAATCTCTAGAGGAATGGTAGGAGTCTCTCTTTCCTTCCTAGCTAGGAAAGAAGTGACACTAGTCTCAAGGGAGATCATTTGAGACTTAAGTTGGTGTATAAGAGATGTAATGCTACCCAAATCTTTCTCTAACTTGAGGGTTTGCTCTTTCAAGTCAATGAATTGGTCACGAGTGACAAATTCATCTATAAGCTCTTCATAAGTGTACTCTTGCTGTGAAGGCTCTTTTTCTTCTATATTCTCTTCTATTTCTTGTCCTAACTCTACTTCTTCCATCCTAGCATCCTGATCCTCTAGTTGCTCTCTAGGTGGAGAAGTGGTCTCAACTAATTGTTTGCCTTTATTTTCCATGTTTAAGTACCCTTCCCCCGTTTGCTAACTAGAGAGTATGAAAATGAATGGAAGTAGAGTTAAAATATGCAAGAAGAAGAGAGATATAACACAAGAGCACTTCCCTGATACAAAGTAGTGTTGCGGAAGCTAAATCCAGGTGGTCCTTGATGCTTCAAGCCACTGATTTTAAGTCCTCGCCAGTCCCAAAAGAAAATTGGAAATGTCCGCTTGGTGCAGGGAGGTTCTAGACACCATAAACCATCCAAAATAACACCAAAAGTGCGTAGGAAAAGCCTCAAACGGGCAAACTGAATGCAACTGAACAATTTCAGAAATTTTCCAATCCTCACCAGTCCACAAAGTGTTGTCCAGCACCTGCACTTCAAAAATTTGAGACAATCCCAAGTGAAAAAATTGGATTTGGAGTCCGGATGAAGAAAAACTAGGCCCGGGAGTGGCCGCCTAGTTCCTGCTGAAGCGCTGCAGAGAGATTTTGGTAGGGCAAATCTCTTCCAAATCCAACACCGATGGTCTCTGAGCGAAGCTTGAAAGCGTAGCTTCGAAACGTGACCAAGATTTTTGAAATCCGATATAGTATGAAGAAGATATGGTCCGGAGAAGTGAGGTATGTCACCGGTGGGAAGTGAAAAGCTTCATCTTCATGAATAGATAGGTTTGGAAAGCTCAAAACTGAGGAATGAAAGCTTCTTTCACCAAACCAACACCCCCCATCCCATAACCACAGCCCATAATACATATGTACATCCTCATTTGATCAACATCTTGATCCACAATATCACTTTTGTTCTTCTAATTCCCCCAAAAAAAATTCGAATTTTACCTATCTTCAAGTTGAATTGGAGTGGCTTCGAAAATTTCTGAACTGTCAACGAAGGGGGCTTTTATCCCACATAGGGGCGCTGCAGGCAGAGAAAATCCCTTTATAACCAAGAGCATGAGGAGCTTATTTCCACCTTGGAGTGGGGAGGGAGGAGCAAAGCTCCCCCTCGTGGGCTGGCGGATGCCTTCAGGCCTCTGCGTGACTCTCTGCGCCTGTGGGCCTTCTCTGATCGCGGGCCGCCTGTGGGCCGTCGGTTCTTGATGATGGTTGTCCCGTCGCGGGCCGCCTGTGGGCTGTCGGTTCTTGATGATGGTTGTCCCGTCGCCGTCTGGCTCCGATACCAATGTCAGAGATCGTCTGCTCCGATGAACTCCCCAATTTTGGGGGAATACCTGCACAACTTTCGATGACTCTCTCAGGTGTTCGCACGGAGATCGATGTGTTACTTGCCGCCCAGCCGCGTGATGTCTCTAAGACTACTCTCTCTCTCTACACCCACAATGGGTCAATAGTCAAGGTTCCTTTCATGAGTGCCACTTGGCACTCATGTGAGCATCATACTCTATATGAATAAGAGAAGGGTCATACCTCTAAATACTATTCATATAGGATACTCCATGTGACATCTTCTCTTCATAAAGTCTGGGTCTTCAAACAATACTTTTGTAAAGTATTTGCATACTCTTCCAAAAATATTCGACTGCTAATAGATCATCAACTTCATACTCCACACTAATGAATACACATGTGAATGAATTGTCCAATTCACAAATCTCTACTCATCTAGATTAAGTGTGTATGTCAAATGTCAAATATTAGAAGATGCTTTCAAATCATATGTTGTAAAACTGGAATTCTGGGAACCTGTGATTATGAATGAGCCTTAATGCATTGATGCCAAAGATCTAAAGTTTTGTAACCAAAACCTTAGTGCTCTGATACCAAATCCCTAGAGCTCTGATACCAAATGTTGGAAGTGAGGTAGGCCCTTTGGCTCATGTCACAGGTCCATGGTTCCATAGTTCCATTCATGTACAACATTAATTCCAACAATCTTCCATATTGACAAAACATGAACATACCACAACTTAATCATACAGATGATGAGACAAAAATAGAGAAAGAATAGACGTCATGTGTAAGGTGTTACGTAAGCCATTGCTTACTCATAGTATCATATATACCAATGTTCAATGTACAATGTGGGAGCAAAATTCTCAACCATTCTATGTGATGAGAAATAGATGAATGAGTGAATGTACAATGTAACAAACATATTCAGATGTGTGGGCAGTAATCTGAATATACATGAGATGTGTGACCTAATAGGTTATAGAAGAGTGAATATGAGTGACTGAATGAGGAAGGATCAGTGTGAAATTGATGGTCAACAAACCTACATCTAAACTTAGGCTATGGAAGACCCTAAGTTAGATACATGTGTGAAAAGATCACATACTTATAAAGTAGCATAGAATGCTAACAAGATTGTTGCCGGAAATCCTCAAACTCATGTGAACACACCTTCTCAAACACCTCATAAAAATATGCATAAAGCATATAAGTACTGATTCTCTTGTACCTATGCCGAATAGGAGTCCTTCTGATATGAACGCCACAGCCTCCATAAACTTCAAGTAGTACCTGTGTGCATAAAGAGAATATGTACCTGAATACTTCACATAAGATGTGAATCTTATGTTAATCACCATCTAATGTCTTTGAAGTAGCCAGACATCTTCTTGTAGAAGACAATCTTCAACCTAATATCTTCCTGTAGAAGATAATCTTCAAAATCATGTAGATGGTCCCATCCAATGTCTTTGAAGTAGCCAGACATCTTCTTGTAGAAGATAATCTTCAACCTAACATCTTCTTGTAGAAGATGATCTTCAAATACATCATGTAGATGGGCGATCCTCACCATCAAGCTGCTAATGACCAAGTCTTCTTGCCATGAACAAGAGATAACCTCCTCTCCATGAGGTAGAGTGTGAGCACACCCTTCATCTTCTCCAAGAAGAATCACCAAGAAGAACTCCATAGCTGCTCCTCAACATGCTTCAAGTTAGCACCATGGCTGCCCCATGTGCTAGAAGAAACACCACCTCTATTGAGGTCCAAGCTCTAGAAAGCTTGTGTTGATCCTAGGTGAAGGATGAATAGAATAGACCCAAGGTGCTTCTTATATAGTAGATTGTCCCTCTTGAAAAGCTGATAATAAAGCAATTGCTCAATAAAGCATAAGCGATCGTTCTTCAAAATCGTAATCCGGAGGGAAAAGCACAAAAACGCACTCCCGTTAGAATCCGTCGCTGATTGCTGAAAATCATATTAAATGATATGATAAAAAATAAGCTTTCGTGTGCTGCCGCCTATGGGAATCGAACTCGGGTGGATACTTTGGGAGGATAGCGACCTATCCACGCCGCCAAGGCTCTAGTGTGTAAAGGATATGAGTCTGACAACTATAGATGTTGGTACGCGGCCGTCGGCTTGAAGGAGTATAGAAGCTTTGTACACATCCTGTAAATTCTAGATAGAATGGACCAATAGGAACATTGTTTATCCAACATATCCTTGCTCATTAGCTTCTCCCTTAGGTAATGGTAGTGGACTTCAATATGCTTGGTTCTAGCATGGTATACCGGATTAGCTGTTAGATGTAGTGAGCTTGTGTTGTCACCAAAAATATGAGGTGTTGAAGAATGAAGTCCAAGATCTGTGTACAAAGACTTTAACCACATGATTTCTTGAGTTGCATTAGCCAAACCTCTATATTCGGCTTCGGTAGAAGATAATGCCACGATTGGTTGCTTCTTCGATGACCAAGAAATGATTTTTGAACCTGCAAATGATATATACCCTGATGTGCTTCTTCTATCATCTTTAGATCCGGCCCAATCTGCATCTGAGTAGACCTTTAGCTCAATATCTGAAGTAAATGAATAAAACAAACCTTCATTCATGGTCCCCTTTAGGTACTTGAGGACTCGCTTGGCCGCTTCCATATGTGGTCTTCTCGGCTTATGCATAAACTGACTCAATATGCTAACACTATAGCATATATCCACCCTTGTGAGTGTTGCATATTTCAAACTTCCAACCAAGCTTTGATAGCTTGTGATTTCTTCAATTGGCTCTCCTTCATAAGCACTAAGCTTATGATTTTGCTCCATAGGTGTACCTGCACACTTGGTATTTTCCATCTTGAACTTGACGAGCATGTCATGCACATACTTCCTTTGTGTGATGTATATACATGAATCTGTGTAGATCAACTCCAATCCAAGAAAATAAGTGAGTGGCCCGAGGTCACTTATTTTGAACTCCTCCTTCATTTGAGTCTTTACCTGTTTGATTCCTTCAAGATCATTGCCTGTGATAATAATATCATCAACATACACACATAAATAGATCACTTCAGATCCATTCCTCTTTATGAACAAAGAGGTATCTGCCTTGCTAGCTTTGAATCCTTGGTCCTGCAAATAAGTCACCAATCTGAAATTCCAAGCTCTTGGAGCTTGCTTCAATCCATACAAAGCTTTCTTTAGTTTGCATACATAGTCAGGATGATGTGCATCCTCATATCCAGGAGGTTGTGCCATATACACTTCCTCAGAAATCCATCCATTCAAGAAAGCATTCTTTACATCAAGTTGATAGAGATTCCAATTTCTTGATGCAGCAAGACTTATGAGAACCCTAATTGTAGGCATTTTTGCAACAGGAGAGAAAGTCTCCTCATAATCAATACCATGGGTTTGAGCAAACCCTTTAGCAACTAACCTTGCTTTGTGTCTATTTATACTTCCATCTGGATTCCTCTTGATTTTGTATATCCATCGAGATCCAATTACCTTCATAGATGGCTTGTTAGGAACAAGCTCCCAAGTGTCATTCTCCTTCAAGGCGTCCATTTCTTCATCCATTGCATCTCTCCAAGCTTTCTTGCTTTGTGCTTCTTCAAATGTGGTAGGTTCTTCATTCGTTGAATCCTTTGCAATGTAGATTGAGTGCTTTGTGACCAAAGAAGTATCATAACAAAACCTCTCTGGTTTCTTCTTCTCCCTCGAAGACCTTCTAAGTGGTTGATGTGAGCTCTCGGGTCCATATGTAGCATCCTGCATCTTTGCTTTACCTTTGTTCTTCCATAGCTTTAGTCTTTCCAAGTCTTTTAGGTCAATCTCCGAATCACTTTCTTCAATCTGCTTTGGCTCCTTTGGTTGAAGTGATGGAAAATCTTCATCCAAGTCATATGGCAGCTTCACTTTCCTGTCATCATCAAACCATGATTTGTTTTCATCAAAAATTACATCTCTACTCAGAGAAAATCCTTTATTGGTTGGATTGTACAATCTATATCGTTTTTGGTTTTGGTCATAACCAATAAATACGCACTTCTCTGCCTTGGGATCCAATTTCCCTCTTACTTGAGAAGGAATGTGAGCATAGGCTAAGCATCCAAAGATTTTACAATGCTCTAGACTAGGTCTTCTTCCATTCCATACTTCATATGGAGTGGTTCCATCTAGTGACTTAGATGGAATTCTATTTATGAGATATGTGGCTGTCGACACAGCCTCTGCCCATAGGTAGTTCGGCAATCCCTTTTCGTTGAGCATGGACCTTGCAGCTTCGACAATAGCTCTGTTCCTCCTCTCTGCTACACCATTGAGTTCGGGTGTATACCTTGTAGTGACTTCCCTTTTAATGCCTCTTTCATGCAAGAAGGCATCAAATTCAAAAGAGAAGTATTCTCCTCCATCTGATCTGAGTCGTTTCAACGTCCTACCTGTTTGGTTTTCAACAAGAGCAATATACTTCTTAAAGCAATTAAACACTTCATCCTTGTGCTTCATGAAAAACAGAATGGTCCACCTGCTACAATCATCTATGAAAGACACATAATATCTTGAGCCTGATATAGATGGCTCCTTGCTTGGACCCCACACATCCGCGTGCACTAGATCCAAAGGATTTTGATACATATATCCTTTCTTATTGAAAGGTTTTCTATGAGCCTTGCCGAGTTGACAAGCTTCACACTTATAAATCATGTTGTTGGCCTAAGCTTCAACTTAGGGACTTGCGGAGAAAGAGACTATACCTCAATCCCCTCACAAGTGCATATAGTGGGGATACACGCTTTTAATTATCAATCCGAAGAGTATGCAAACCTAGCCGAGTGTATGAAGACATGCAATCACGTAATGGTCAATGCAAATGAACTACTCAAGAATGAAAATGAGGTAAATGCTTATCCTAACAAGCTTCAACTGTAGGTCAAGACGAAACGATACTTGGTGCAGCAGCCGTCAGTATTTTGGACTTTTCTCCCAGTTCAGAGCTCCAAACATAGCGAATAGCATATGCGTTTCGAAGCTCTCGAGAAGACGCATCCAATGGCAGTAGTTTCGCTCAATTCCGACGCTCCTACTTCAAGTTATGACAGAAATACTGAATCGCGAAAATACTTTCCTATGCTTCAGCACTTCCTACACCTCGCACATACCTTTCCTACAGCAAAGAAACACTCTCAAGGATAGACAACACTCACAAGCACTCTTTCCAAGCACTACACATGCATACAAGCTCACGAAGAAGAAGATGATGAGGGAAGAAGACACAAATTCGAATTTCTGTGCTCTCCATTCTCACAATGGCAAAAAGTCTTTTACAAAGAGTCACATTTGACTTATATACTAGTGCCCTAAAAAATGGTCCTTTCACACAAGTGACCGGCACTTTATTCACTAAAAGCTAATTTCCTACTATTTTACATGGGTAAGCTTCTATTCTTCTGTGGGAATGCATCTAGAGGACTCCTCTAGTGCCTTTACAAAGGGAAATATATTACAAAAATGAATATGTTACAAAAATATGTGGTCCAAATCGGAAAAATTTTGGGGCCCATCTTTTTCTCTGCTTTGTGCGCTCTTTAGCTCTGCAACACTCTCCCCCTCTTCGCCTCTGTCGTCCCTTGACAGACTTTGCTTCACGCACGCGCCCTGTGGTCAGTATTGTCTGATTCTTGATCTTGCATTACGTTTTAGAGGCGCTCTGGTTTGTCCTGGTTGCACGCATTGGACCTGGTTGATTTGGTTAGCCACGCACGCCATCAGTGCACATATGCGGATGTAGCTCGTAAGCCTTGATCTGAACCCTCTGCAACTCAAGAGGTTGAAGCATCCACATAGGTGATACATGTTGGCCCTGAATCCTTCTTCCAGCTGCGTGCTTTTCCTTGGTGTGTGCGCCCCTGCGGGGCTTCCTGCAGAGATGTATCTTCAAATTTGCCTTTTAGTGAAGCTATTTCTTGTGTTGTTTCCTTTTTTTCCTCTTTTTACTCGTCTCGCCCTCGACACTGCCCCCCTCCTGGACTCTGTCGTCCCCGACAGGCTTTTTGTGGCGACGAGTATAGGTTTGAATGACCTGTTGCTCTCTTTGATTTAGCAGATTAGCATTACATAGCATGAACTCCTTCCATTGTCGAGACTTTACTCCATCCTCTGGTGCCTGTCTATGGTCAGCAAAGAAACTTATTTCGTAGGCCACCAGTCGTGCATTCAGATTGGAGGTCATTTTAATGAAGATCTCTGAATCTATTTCGAAGAAGCCCGTAAAGAATGCTTCTTCAAATGTTTGCATGTATGTTGATGGTAGAAACATGAGCCGAGAAAAATATGCCATGATTGTTAACCGGCTCGGAATAGTAGATAAATCAAAAATTAAAGCCTCCGAGCCCTGCGTAATGCCGATGAAATTCAAAAAAGTATATTGTGCGTGTTGGAACACTTTAATCACTGTAAGGAGCATGCTAAATATTTTATTCGTCATTTTTACTGCTAGATCTGGAACGGTAGCATAGCGTGCAAGCCAAAATTCCATGGTTTTGACCATGTATTCCTTTGTCGGTAGATAGTTGTGTGGTGGACTAGGTAATAGCGGATAATTTAGCCATTGGTTATTAATACTACCTTGCCGCTGGCCTTCCCAAAATTGCGTCCATGCTCTTCGACGGGGTAGTGGGCAAAATGATGGGTTTACTTGAAGCTCATGCGGTGATGCTTCCCACTGTACCCGTAGCGTAGGGTGCTTTTCCAATAGCTTTCTTCTCCAAATTGGATTTGCCTCCTCAAACTCTACCTGAGTATATTTAAAAGTATCATACCGAAATTGGAGATTGTGATCAGGTTCCTTCTTTGTAGCATGTTTTATGTATTGCCTGGTTTGTTCCTTCAAAAGCCCGTATGGTACATTGAATGGCCTTAGTATTTGCTCCAGTTGCTTGCTGTCAATTTTAGCCTCTTTCATTAGATTGATGACTTGATCTTCAAATTCAGCCGTAAGCTGGGACACCAGTAGTGCCCTTTCTGTCCTGCTCAGCTCTGCAAGTTTGTGTGTGTTAGGTTCTAATGGAACCTCCTTTTCCTCCCTTATTCGTGAATTATACAAGGGGGGAGAGAGAGGGCGTACCTCTTCCTCCACAGTAGCCGAGGTCTTTGGCGGAACTACTGGTGTCCCCTGTTGTGCTTGCTGCTCTAATTGCTCCTGCAGTCGTTTGATTAAATCATCTTTTTGTGTGCTTTCCTCTTCGGCCTTAGCAATAGTTGCCTGATGTTTCATTAATTCCTGAGCCACAATGTTCATGTGCTCCGTGTCTTCCTTGCACTGTCGCAGGTAGTTATTTTCTGCTTTTTTCCATTTCATCCTGAGGGCTGCTGTGTCCTCCATATATCTCTTTTCCCAATCCGTTATGACTTCTTGCTCCTGTCTTAGCTGATCTTGTAATTTTGTGATCTGATCTTCCAGGTCTTTGACATCTCTTTGTGGCTCATCAGTAATTGCCAATGTCTGATCACTAATGAGAGCTGTCATTAGCTCTTTATTTCTTTGTCGCATATTGTCAGTTTCTTCCATACTGGCCTTGAGCTGAGATTCTAAGATTTTGCTGCGTGTTTGAAGTCGTGTCTTCTCAGTCTCACTCATCTCTAATTTCTTTGTCAATTCTTGTACTTGATCTTGCAATTTTGTCTGCTCTGTTTCTAGCATACTGTTTTGTGTTTTGACTGCTTAGAGTTCCGTTTCTTTGTTCAGAGCTTGTTCTCGCACCTTGGCTAGTTCTTCAGAAAGCTCTTTGCCTGTTTCCTCAAGCTCTTTCTTTTCTTGCATGGCTTGGTCGTAATCTTCATCAGCATCAAGCATTAGTTGTTGTGTATCCAGAGTTGTTCTAATCATATCTTGCACAACAGGCTTGAGCTGAGCGATGTCTACATTTAGCCATGTCTTTGCTATTGCTGGAGTCTCTCCCGTTTGCACATCTTTGCCTTCTGCCACCTGAAGTGTCTCGTTATGTGGCTGTCTAACTTGTAATTGTATCTTGCGTTCCTCATCATAGCCTTTTGCTTTCTTCTTTTTAGTAGCACTCCCCTGAAACGTGACATCCATTGGGGAAGGTTCTGCTACAACCCTGATTGGTGTGAATGGCTCTTCCGTTTCTATATCTTGATCTTCATTTTCCTTTTCCGCAATCTCCTCATCTATCTTCGTGCTTGTGGTCTTCGGACTCATTTTTGTATCTTGATCTATCGGATTAGGGCCTTCTGGTTCTTCATCATAATTCACTTCATTGAGTTCGTTCCATTGCCCATCGTCTTTTGATTCGCTTTGAATTTCCACATCCAACAATGATGTGTCCTTTTCTTCTTTCTCTTGAGTAGATGAGCTGGAGTTGTCTAATCCGATTTCACGGTATCGGTGGACTTTAGTGAGTCTTCTTTTTGTTTTCGGCTCTTGTTGTGACTGCTGATAGTGATGACCTTGCACTGGTAAGTTGACTTGTCCTTCAGTATATTTGTGCGTTTCTTCAAGTGCTTTGGTCAGCTCTTCCTCCGTGATTTGTTTCTGTCCTGTAAGTGTCACCTTTGGAAGTACATGTACTCTTTTTTTCATAGGTATTCCTTCTTCCTCTGTCTTGACTTCTCTTAGTCTTTTGGTGCCTCTCATTCTTGGCTGAGAGCTAGTTCCTGCCTCTTCCACACCTGTAGTACTTTTCTTCTTCTTGGGAATTGAGGTGGATTTCACATATGTAGCTAGTCCTTCTGAGGTTGGCATCTCCCTTAAACAATTCTTCATGTCCAAAGCTTCATATATGAGCAATGTCAGCGCTGAACTCCCATTCAAAAATTTCTTCTGGCCCCATTTCTTTTGGGCTTCAAACAATCGTTCTTGTACATAGCCTGTTAGATTTACTTTGTTGCCTATCTGTCTCATGGCATGCGACAGGAGTTGGACGACTATCTTTTGAGGTGCGGTGTACCTGTGCATACTTGGAAAACAGAAGTGTTGATGCACTAGCCGTACAGCGTCCTCAATGTCAATCCTGTTGATTTCCAGGAATGACCTTTTCTTCGGGTCATGGCATTCCTCCTTCACACAAGTAATCCCTGCTTGATTCCATCCAAACGCTTTATTAATCAATTCATGTGTGAACTGTATGGTCTTCCATTTCCCGACTTTGTCCAATACTTGCGCTTCTGGGACTGAGATTTTTGTTCCTGCAGGTTGCATGGTGTTCATCACCTGTGTACACCTCTGAAAATCTGGTACATATATAGGGATCTTCAAGAATGACTCTATTCCCGCTTGTGTCCACACATCCTCAATATGTGGTAACCCTTGTATTATAGTCTTGAAATCTTGGGACATGATAGGGAAGTAGTGATTCCTGTCCATGATCTTGATGGTAGCCATGAAAATTAGGTCCTCCACTGGTTGATCGTCCCTGAACCAGTGACCTCTTGCTTTAGTTACTGATTCCATTGGAAGAAGTTGCACCTCTTCTTGCTGTGTTGCTTCGGAATCAGTAGAAGTCATCTGCACTCAATATGGAGTATGAGTTAGTATCCATATATTTTTTTCCAGAAATCCTCCTCCATATGTTGATTAATAATTCGACGTTGCTCCGAGTGCATGGTGCCGTCCCTTTCCCGTGGGTGTTAGAAAGGTAATACCTGAGTTTTTCATGTATTTTTATTTTTTTTTTTGCTGAAAAGAAAACATAAAAGTTAGTCCATAGCCGAAGCGGTTAGTGAATTTTTTGAAGTAATATTCTTATGTATGTACAAGTGCTCTCCTATTTCCAAAGGGAAAATGTGCATGACTATCCGGAAGTAGAAGAAAGACGTGCCGAATGCTTGGCCTTGTAATGTGGCCCTATCATGCATACTTTGGATCTCGACCACTCCTCATGTGTGCAATTGGAAGTATTTTCTTGATGTATGCAGCTTGTCTTGTTTTTCGGCACCCAATTTTGCTTCACTTGGGTGGAATGTACTGTATTCTCCACCTCTCTGATGAATGTGGTTCTTCTTCGGTAGTACGTCTGCTTATTTTGTTTTGGGAATCTCAAGTTGGTTTGCATTGCATCTGTAGATTCCTTCTTCCTCCAATATGTGCTCTTTCTCGGCTGATGTGCCTGTTGACCATGTTGATGGTGATAGCCCTTCTGAGGATGTTCCTTGTTTGGGATGGTCGTCCTTGGAGTACATGACTTTGGGATCCATATTTTTGTTCGATCAGGTTGTGCAGTTATCAGTTTTTTTGGGATCCATATGCTATTGAGTCGTGGTTGCCTGAAGTGTTCGAAACTCGTTGTCTTCTTATTCGATTGGATACGCTGATGTCGAAGACTTTTCTGTTGCTGAAGATAGGCCTTCTTTTGGTCCTTCCTTATCCAAGCTAGTGTAGAATGTGGAATAGGGTATACTTTCATAGGTGTTGACTTCAATTCTTGCAAAGGAGCACTCTTTCCGGTGCCTTGTGGTTCATTGGCCTGGATTTCATGTTCAAGTGCACTCTTGTGACTCTCTATACTCAAAGATCGAGTGCACACAGGACTCACGGTATTCTCACATGAAGTACTTGATGATGGTGTTTCTAGAGTGCTAGTGAACATACACTCATGACTTTGTTCATCGGGATGAACTTCTGGCTCTATATTAGCGGCTTTGGGTGGTCGTTCGTCTAACAAACTAAATACCTCACGAGGTCCTATTCTGGCCGAGATGTATCCTAAAGCCAATTGAATGGTTACCTCATATTCGTAGATCCAATCTTGACCTAACACCACATCTTCAAGCAGATCTTGGTCTTGACATACTAAAAGTCTCTGCTCCATAGTGTTGTTCCCCATATGTAAAGGTAAAGTTATCTCTCCTATGCATTGAGTAATTTTTCCTCCTATTCCAATTAGCTGTGCCTTCGATGGGCGTATCTCCTCTTTAAGTCTCTGAGACAAAGAAAATCTAATGCAGCTTATTGCTGCTCCTGTGTCTATGAGAGCATCCACTAAGTGGTACTCTTTTCGTCCTGCTCCCAGATTCAAATAAGGCTGTCTTCTTTGTTGTCCGGAGTTCTCAGTGGCTCTAAAATTAGCCATTGGGATGAGTTCCTCCCCTACTCGATATCTCTCGTCTCTTTCTCTCATCCACTCTTTCCGTTTTCTGATACGTTCTAGGGCTTCCTGCCTCGCTTCTTCTCGTATGCGTTCTTCTTCTTTTTTCCTACTTTGAGCTCCTAACAGTCGTGCTAGCATTTGATCCGTCAACGGCTCCATGAATCTTTTCACTCTGCATCCACTGATGTAGTTGGGAAGAATATCTCCGTCTAGTGTGGCGAGATTGACTGCACCACTAGTAGAGATTCGATTTATAATCATGGGTCCATATCCGCGTTTTTGGAGCTTCTTCGCATGTTGTTTGAGGGTGTACACTAGGACTAAGTCGCCTTCTTTTAGTCCCTTGTCTTTTATATGTGCATCATAATAAGCCTTTTGTCTCCGTTTAGCTGCATAAATGCCCGCTACCGCTTGCAATCTAGTCTCATGTAGCTTTTCAATTTGATCTAATTGCTGAGATAATTCATGACCGTTCCACTCATATTGCTGGGCCACTTTCAGTGTAGGTACTAAGAAATCAATTGGCAAAATTGCATTCTGCCCGTACACTAGGTTGAAGGGTGTAGTTCCAATAGCCGTTTTATATGCCACACGGAAGGCCCAAATTGCGTGATGCAATTGTTTGTCCCAATCTGACCTTCCATTATTGACAATCTTTGTCAATATAGTACATAGTACCTTGTTGGAACTTTCAGCTTGCCCATTAGCTTGAGGGTGGTATGGGGCTGATTTTTTATGAATCACAAGAAAGTCATTCATTAATGACTCAATGACCTCGTTTAAGAAATGTGTTCCTCGATCACTCACTATCTCAATTGGTAGTCCAAAGCGTATGAAAATGTGCTCAAAGAGAAATTTTGCAGTGGTTTGAGCATCATTCTTTCTAGTGGCTTTTGCTTCTACCCACTTAGTCAAGTAGTCGGTGGCTACTATGATGTATTCAGCATGAGATCCTTTGGCCGGTGGGTTGATAGGTCCTATGAAGTCAATTCCCCACTTGGTAAATGCTCTTGCACAGACCATGGGTCTTAAAGGCATGTCATCTCTTCTAATGGGATATTTAGCTTTCTGGCATGTTTCGCAACTTCTCACATATGTCTCCGCATCCATGTGTAGAGTTGGCCACCACAAGCCTGCAAAGAGAATCATCTTGACCGTTCTGTCTGCTGAGAAATGTCCTCTCGCAGCTCCTGCATGTGCCATTTCTAAGACAGAGAGATATTCATTTTCATGAATGCACATTCTTAGCTGGTTATCCTTCCCGCGTTTAAAGAGTTGTTTTCCTAAGATGACGTAATCCTTGCTCTATTCCTCAAGAGCACGTTTCCTTGCTAGAGTAGCTCCTTCAGGGTACTCTCGAGTTTTTAAGAACTTTACCAGAGGCATACTCCACCTTGGTGCTATTGTAGAATAGCATAACGTAGAGTTCTCATCTGGGATTTGTTCTTGACAGGTTGGACAGGTTGACACATAATGATGTGCATCTCGTTGCATGGTTGGCCAATATATGCCAAATCTCTTGAGTGTTTGCCACGTTCTAATTGCGTTCAAGTGAGTGTTCCATTGATTTATGTGTGCTTTCTGAAGCCACATTTTTTGTTCCCCTTCTTCCACGCATCTCATCAGAAGTCCGCTTGAATCCTGGTGGTACAAACTTCCAGCAATAATGTGAAGGTTTTTAGTCCTCCAAAGATCTTGCTTTCGGTTTGGCGTGATCCCATCTTTAGGTCCATGTGTAAGTATCGGGATCAACTTTTTGGCCCATTGAGGACATACTTCGAGGTTAAAAAGATAGGTGTCTGGCAGATCATCAGGAACTCCTATAGGTGGTTCTCCATGGGTCATGCGAGATAAGTGGTCTGCCCTTATGTGTGTGTTTCCCTTCTTGACTATTACTTCAAAATCAAATTCCATTAGCAATAAAAACCATCGTACTAGTCGTCCTGTATTGCAAGGCTTGTTGACTAAGTACAATAGAGCTTGATGATCAATGAAAAATTTGAATTTGTTTGCCAATAAGTAATGTCTAAACTTCTTGACGGCATAAACCATCCCTAGGCCTTCTCTCTCCGTAGTAGTATAATTGCGTTCCGCTTGATTTAACTGTCTACTGGCATAGGCTATCGGGTGGTCTAATTTACCTATATCCGCTGGTTGAGCTAAGATGCAACCAATGGCAAACTTGGAAGCATCAACATGAATATGAAACGGTTTATTCCAGTTAGGGACTCGAAGAATGGGTGCTGAACTCAATCGCTTCTTCAACTCATTAAAAGCTCTTTCGCATTCTTCAGTCCAATTGAATTGAGTTAACAATGCATAAAGAGGTCTGGCAATTATGGCATACATGTGTATGAATCTTCGATAGTAACCGCAATGTCCCATAAATGCTTGAACTTCTTTAGCAGTTTTTGGTCTTGGTAAATCCAAAATGACTTTAATTTTGTCTTCATCCGTGGAAATTCCATTCTTAGAAACAATATGTCCTAAGATTTTCCCTTGTCGCACCATGAAGACACATTTCTCAGGGTTGAGGCATACTCGATATTGTCGACATTTGGCAAAAACCTTTTCTAGTTCAGGGATATGCTCTGATCGTATAGCTGAATATGTACACAGATCATCCACGTATACCTCCATGCTTTTTCTCAAGAATTCTTTGAACACATGACACATCAGTCTTTGGAATGTAGCTGGGGCATTCGTTAAACCAAAAGGCATGACTCTAAAGGCGTATACTCCCCATTCAGTTGCAAATGCAGTCTTGTGTTGGTCCTCAGGAGCAATAGCTACCTGATTATACCCCGAAAAGCCATCCAAAAAACTATAAACTTCTTTCCCTGCTACACGTTCCAAGAGATGGTCAGTGATCGGTAAGGGATAGCTATCCCTTATGGTTGCAGCGTTCACTTTTTTCAAATTGATGCACACTCTTAACTTCCCATTTTTCTTTGGTACAACCACCAAGGGTAATACCCATTCCGTGTGCTCAATTTCATAGATGAATCCAGCATCTAATAACTTATCTATCTCTTCTTTTATCTTGGCTGAATACACATCATTATAAGTATAAGGTCTCTGTTTAGAAGGTTTGGCCTCGGATGTCATGGGGATTCTATGCGCACATATAGATGGATCTACTCCTTTTAAGTCCTTATAAGTCCAAGCAAAGACATCCCGGTATTCTCTTATGAGTCGAATTAACTCTTGCTCTTCTTCCGCTGAGACATCTTGTCCTATGAAAGTACATCGTTCCTCTCCTCCTTCCATGGTTACAACTATTTTCTTGGTTTGTTCTTTATTATCATATGCTATTCCCGGTTGTGCCTCTCTCTTAGGCATTTGAATAGCAATCTTCCTCTCTTCCACTTCGTATTTTTTGAAATGAACTGGTACCTCAATTTGGTCTTGGGGTTTGTTTTCTTCATCTTCTAACCCCCTTTTAACTTCCAATTCTTCTTCTTGTGTGAGATCCTTATGTTGTTCATTGGCAGTGATATCTATGTTGGTGGTACAAATCCCTAGCTCCATGGGCTCTGGTTCCATTTCAATGCTCTCGTAGTCCTCCTTCCAGTCTTTCTCAATCACTTCTCCTTCTTCTGCCTCCTGAAGGACTACCATATACAGACTAATGTCATAACCCTCCTCGTCAATACATTCGTTCATAGTTACCACTTCTTCGTTTACACAAACATCGAGGGTGGCTAAGATTTCCATCCAACCGTGAGGTTCGAATTCTTTGTCTGGAAATACTTGTGGCATATAAGCTGGATCTTGTACCGATCTCACTATACCTTATTTCTGCTGCCAACTTTTCCTTCTCTCTTCTTCCTTTTTTGTGGCTTGACATATCCATAGATGAGTGTCCTCGTTCATCCAGGATTGGTCACTAGAACCCGCACTATGAATCGATTGATCGTCTTCCTCTTTATGGACTTGATTCCATTGCAGAGGTGGTACATCTTGATATGTGTACGTATGTAGGTTGATCCTAGTGGTGACCCCTGCGTGTTGTAGGTACACTGCGTCCTTTCCCCAATCTTGTACGACCTTTAGCTGTCTCATGAATGGCCTTCCCAAGATCATTTCATAATTGCTGGGCCTTTCAAAGTGACATATTGCTAAAGTATGTTCGAATTCCACTCCGCACGTAGTGAAGACTACTCGTTCCAACAATCCTAAGGGTCTTTCCGTATGTCCATCTGCCATTTGAATTTTCATACGTGTTGGTCTCAATGCTGGTTTTCCCCATTTCTCCCAAATTTCTTTGGTAGCAATGCCAACACCAGCTCCTGAATCTAGTATGGCTTTGGTTGTGTAACCCCTATAGGTGATTGGTAGGCATGTATTTCCTTCATCTCCTTCGCTAAAGTCTCCTACTTTATCCACTGGAATTCTCACCGTTCTCACTTCGTCAGCTACCTCCTTCTTTTCCTCCTTGACTTCCCATTGATTGATCAATTTCTCTCTTAAATGTGGTTTTACCTTTAACAGTTCCTCGAATGTCAAGGTACATGGGATTTTCACCTCTCTAAGACGTTGTATGATCTCCGATGTTTGAACTGATGGATTCGTTTCTCGTCTCTTTATTAATGGAATGCGATACAATTCTGAGTTGTGCTCGTACTCCCCTGTGTAGTTGGGTAGTTCCTTAACCTCGTCTTCCACTTCTTTGTCACTCGCATCCATTGGAAAGATTTCTTCTGAATTGAGTTCAGGTATTGAACCCTCCATTTCGTTTTCTGCTTCTAATTCTTCAAAGGGTGGTTCCATTCCTTCTACCTTTTTCCACTTGTCCTCTTGAACTTGCGCCCATAGATCCTTAGTCCAATCTCCTTCTATTTCAGGGACTATGGATCCTTCCTTTCTCTCACTACCAATTTCATCATTCAGAGGTCTATTTACGTTAGGCTTTTCCTGAGTGTTTAGGCACTCTTGGAATTTGTCTTCGCCAATTCGGTTGTTTGGTAAAGGTGATGCGGGTTTTTCTAATGTTTGTTGGGCAACTTCGATCAGTTTTTTGCAGATTTCCAGTCTTTCTTTCTCTAAGTCGCCTCTCGGATACTCTCTCTCATGTTGTTCTATGGTAGGTCCTGCTTTTATTCTCGCCTTATATGCCTGAATCCACATGGCTAATTCTTCAGGCATTGGGTCTGCTAATACCGATCCTACCTCCTCCCTTTTATCCTTTTTTTTATTTTCTTCTTCCACTTGTGCTTCTTCTGTTGATTTCTGTTTACTCTTTTCATTTTCCTTCTTTTGCAATAACTTTTTTTCTTTTATCTTGTCTCTCCTTTGCTTCCATCTTTGGGATCTTTTACTGGCGATACTTTTTTCTGGTTCTTCGGAGTCTTTTACTCTGTGAGGGATGGGTGTATTTCCCTCTTTGTCGCTTTGATTACTTCCGTCTGTTTTATCAGGGTTCTCTCTAGCCTTCGCCCTTGTTATGGCTTTTAAAGGTATAGTGTACTCTTTGTCACTCCCTGACGATTCAATTACTTCTATCACATTAATCTGCACATTAGAAGTGACCTTGTTGGGGTTCTTAGGACAATCTCTGAAGAGATGTTCCTTCCCACAATCGCTACAGTAGCCTTCCCAAATTCGTTGTGGTGGTGGTGGGTTTGGCAATGTACATTCTCTAATATAGTGGTCACCTCCACATCTGTAGCATGGTCCTCTGGGTACAGGCGGTCTATTCATTGATCGAGGTGGCATGGTTGCTCTAGGAGCTGTATACATTAATGGTACATAATCTTGCTCGTAGTTATATGAACTCTCTGGTGTCTCCATGCCATAAGCATATGGGTCATATTGTTGCCCATATTCCATTATTGAGCTCTCATAACTAGGGTATGTTCCTTGACTAGATTCGTAAAATGAGTCATATGGTTCACTGCTAGTCAAAGGTGTGGCTGGCACTATAGCTCTTTCTAGGTTTTCCTCTGGTTGCGCTATCTTAACTGGGACAACGTTCTGAGGGTGGGGCGGTTGTTGTCCTAGCACTGGTTGAGGTTGCGTATATCCCTGATATGCATATGGTCGTGGTATTGGTGCCTACGGCTGATATGAGGGATATCTAAAGGTTTCTCCTCCCTGTTGGTTCTGCGGATATCCATATGGTCTCACATAAGGCTGTGTGGGTCTGGTTTGCCTATTGTAAGGACAGTTCTCAGTGCTATGGTTTGTGTATCTCTGCTCTATGCTGCAATATTGTAGGGGTCCGGGGACAGAGGGTCTATGAGGGACATAGGCAGGTGGTGGGACTACTCCCCTAGTACACAAGTGAGAAGGATGATCTCCTCCGCACTGCATGCATCTTCTAAGCATAGGCATTCTCATAGGATTGGTAGGATAATTCCTCTGTCCTTGAACATTCAGTTTTTTTGCTAACAAGTCGGCAATTTCCTCTACGTTGTTTTTAGGGTTTGATGTGCTGCTTGATGACTCTTCACTTTTCACACTACCTTGGGGTATTTTCAAGTCTTCTGCAAGGTTATCTTCTAGGTCTATGCATTCCTTCATGCATTCTTGCAAAGTTTGAACTCTCTTTACGTACACTAATGACCTCAAGGTTCCGTTCAATAGTCCTTCTAAGAACAATGATACCATCTTGTTTTGTGTTGGTCTCTCTTCTACGGGACATCTATCCACATACTGCTTGAATCTCCTGGCTGCCAATCTTACCGACTCGGTAGGGACTTGTTTGAAGTTGTGGATTAATGACGATGAATTGTTTTTAATTCCAGATTTGGTAAATTCTTCAATCATTTCTTGATACACCTGATCCATGTTCTGAAAGGTATTTGGATCCAATGGCTGAAACCAAGCCAAAGCTGTATCTGACAAGGTAAGGCCAAAAGACTCATATTGAATCATGAAGTCATCTACCTGCTCGGCTCTAACTACTTGTTTAAATTTTGCTATGTGATTATAGGGTTCACTAGAGCCATCATAATGATTCCTCATGCACTTGGCCACTTGGATCGGCCTTAGTCTCCTTCCTGCTTCAGGTTGTCTAGGCATTACAGGGTAGTTGGGTCTTCCTATAGGTATGCCTGGTCCTCGTACTACCTGTGGTCTGACTGGAGCATGAACTCCATGTCTTGGGTCAATGGCTGGTTGTGGCCGGTAGTTAGGATTAGTGGCAGGCATAGCGAATTGTACATGTGGTCTGACGGGGATCTGGGTTTGTTGAGTTTGTTGTGTTTGTCCCGATTGTTGAACTGAATCATTTTGAGAAGTTCCATGTGGATTCCGTGATGTAGTGGCTTGGTCCCTTGGGGGGAACACTGGGATGTTCTGATATTTCAGCTCAGCTCTCTCTAATTCTGTGATTGGCCAATATCTTCTGTGATTTTTGTCCAAATATGTGATGATGGTGGGGAATTCAGGATCTTGTAACTCATAGATGATAACTGGATTAGGAGCAGCTTCCCATATAGAGGAATGGGCTCTGAGCAGGTGCTCCATTCCGTTGATCAAATACACATCTATCAGAGTATCATCCTGGGGAACTAGGTCTCCTCTCCAAAGTTTAGTAATTGTTGATCTCCCCCTAGGAGTAGTTACTTGTTCTTCGGTTCCATATCCATTTAAGCTCGAAGCATTATTTTCCTCACCACGCTCATTAATGATTTCAGGGTGTTCTGTGACCACGTATTGAATGTCTTGTTTGTCCATGTACAGTCCTCCTATGTACTTAACTGCTGGTCTTGGCACTATGTAGGCCTCTGAAGCCTTCCTCAGTCTAGCCACTGATCTGTTTAGACCATCCAAATAGATAGGTATCTCATTGTGGTTGGTGCTCACATACTCTAAGGAAGTTCTGTATTCGCCCTCAATGATGGACATCTGGCCAATCATGGGCACAGTGTTTTGCATATCCTCGGAAGCCATGGAGATTTCTCCTTCTGACTCACTGGAGGTCTCAGAATAGTGTGAACGGCTGCTTGGTTCAGCTACACTCCCTACGGAAGAAATTACACTTCTTCGGCTTCCTAGGGTTCTTCCTGATCTCAGGTTCATTCACTTAAGAGCTCTGATCAAACCTTATCCTCCTCTAGCCTCTAGAGTTCTAAGATATGGCTTAGCAGTCTAGGAAAAATTAGGCTGGAAAATGACTGAAGGAAAATTTCAAGTCACGATACTTGACCTCTAAAATCCACGATACACGATATCTGTCGAAACGATCGCTGACTGACACGATACTTGGACGAAACGATCGCTGGAAAACGATCTCCGCCCAGACGATACTTGATGGAAACGAGACTCGATACCTGAGTTCAGACGATACACAATACACGATACTTCCCCCAAACGATCTTTGACAAAACGATCTCTAGACTCCACGATCTTTGGTCAACAAGATACACGATCGACGATACTTGGCTCAAAACGATACGCGATCGCTGGTAAGTATCGCGATCTCTGAGATGCGATACACGATACTTGACCGAAACGATACACGATCTCTGTCTCTACGATACTTGGTCAAACGATATACGATACTTCACAAGTATCGCGATCTTCAGGCCACGATACACGATATTTGGCGCAGACGATACTTGATACACGATACTCGACCAAACGATCGACGATCTTTGGCCAACGATCGCTGACCAGAACGATACACGACACTTGTTAAGTATCGCGATCGCTGAAGACTAGGCGATACCGATACTTGAAACGAAACGATACCGATCTCTCCTAGGTATCGTGATCTTGGGTAAACGATCTCTCACAGAGATGATCGACGATACTTGAGCCGAAACGATACCGATCTTTGATCAATATCGCGATCTTTGTACCAAACGATACACGATCACTGATTCAAACGATACTTGGTCAAACGATATCTGACCGAAACGATATCGATCTTTGACCTCAACGATCGACGATCTTTGGCAAGTATCGCGATCTCTCGAACACGATACTTGAGCCAACGATACACGATCTTTGGGCTCAAACGATCTCTGATCGAGACGATACCGATATTTGGGAAATATCGCGATACTCGACCACAGGAGTCCACGATACTTGACAAGTATCGCGATCTTCAACCGTGGGAGCAAAGACGATACTTGACCCCACTTCAAAGTTTTGTAGAGGTTTTTAAGATTTTGTTTCAATGCACTTGTTTAATGCACTCTCCTCCCCCTTCTCCACTCTCTGGATCACTCAAAACTCACCTTTTCACCTCAATCAAACCCAAACGATCTCTGTCGCAGGTCGTTTCTGACTGAACTTGATTTTTTTGAATGATGTAAAAGGATTAGGACTTGCTAGGCTCACCTCTGATGCACTTTCAACTTCTTTAGCACTTCCCCTTGCTTTGTAATGCTCCAGGTCGCCTATATACTCGCCCACGATCTCTGCAACTCTCACGATACCCGACTGCTCTCTCCACGATACTTGTTCAACAAGTGAATTGAAAAATGGAACTTTTTTGGCTTTTATACTTGGAAATTCCTAGCTTACCAAAAAGGGAAATTTTTGAACAACACTAAAGCCTACTCTACTCTCCACTCACTCCTACTCTATTTCTTCTACTCTCTTCCCTAATCTATCAACTCACTACACACACTCCAAGAATGAGAAGTAGCAAGTGCGGCTGAAAATGACTTACCAAAGAAGAGAAGATTTCCGCTCCTCCAAGTTCTTCAAAGCAAAAAGCTACTTACCATCACACGAATGCCTCGGTTTGATTCGTCACTCCCCGGCAACGGCGCCAAAAAGTGTGTTGGCCTAAGCTTCAACTTAGGGACTTGCGGAGAAAGAGACTATACCTCAATCCCCTCACAAGTGCATATAGTGGGGATACACGCTTTTAATTATCAATCCGAAGAGTATGCAAACCTAGCCGAGTGTATGAAGACATGCAATCACGTAATGGTCAATGCAAATGAACTACTCAAGAATGAAAATGAGGTAAATGCTTATCCTAACAAGCTTCAACTGTAGGTCAAGACGAAACGATACTTGGTGCAGCAGCCGTCAGTATTTTGGACTTTTCTCCCAGTTCAGAGCTCCAAACATAGCGAATAGCATATGCGTTTCGAAGCTCTCGAGAAGACGCATCCAATGGCAGTAGTTTCGCTTAATTCCGACGCTCCTACTTCAAGTTATGACAGAAATACTGAATCGCGAAAATACTTTCCTATGCTTCAGTACTTCCTACACCTCGCACATACCTTTCCTACAGCAAAGAAACACTCTCAAGGATAGACAACACTCACAAGCACTCTTTCCAAGCACTACACATGCATACAAGCTCACGAAGAAGAAGATGATGAGGGAAGAAGACACAAATTCGAATTTCTGTGCTCTCCATTCTCACAATGGCAAAAAGTCTTTTACAAAGAGTCACATTTGACTTATATACTAGTGCCCTAAAAAATGGTCCTTTCACACAAGTGACCGGCACTTTATTCACTAAAAGCTAATTTCCTACTATTTTACATGGGTAAGCTTCTATTCTTCTGTGGGAATGCATCTAGAGGACTCCTCTAGTGCCTTTACAAAGGGAAATATATTACAAAAATGAATATGTTACAAAAATATGTGGTCCAAATCGGAAAAATTTTGGGGCCCGTCTTTTTCTCTGCTTTGTGCGCTCTTTAGCTCTGCAACACTCTCCCCCTCTTCGCCTCTGTCGTCCCTTGACAGACTTTGCTTCACGCACGCGCCCTGTGGTCAGTATTGTCTGATTCTTGATCTTGCATTACGTTTTAGAGGCGCTCTGGTTTGTCCTGGTTGCACGCATTGGACCTGGTTGATTTGGTTAGCCACGCACGCCATCAGTGCACATATGCGGATGTAGCTCGTAAGCCTTGATCTGAACCCTCTGCAACTCAAGAGGTTGAAGCATCCACATAGGTGATACATGTTGGCCCTGAATCCTTCTTCCAGCTGCGTGCTTTTCCTTGGTGTGTGCGCCCCTGCGGGGCTTCCTGCAGAGATGTATCTTCAAATTTGCCTTTTAGTGAAGCTATTTCTTGTGTTGTTTCCTTTTTTTCCTCTTTTTACTCGTCTCGCCCTCGACACATGTGTTGCCTTGTGATATTAGGCAAACCAAGTACACTTTGGTGCCTGCAAATCTGTTTGAGTGTCCTCTTACCAATGTGAACAAGCCTTTTGTGCCATATCTCCAACTCTGTTAGAGTTTGAGATCCATAGCTAAACAAAGCTATGTTCTTTGTATCTTCCACTTCAAAAGTGAAAAGCCTTCCTGTCTTTTCTCCTTTAGCAATCCTTCGAAAGCCTTGCCTTGGGTCTTCAACATATGCTCCAAATCGGTTGAATCTAACCTGCAATCCTTTTTGAATCTGTCCAACACTTATTAAATTTTTGGTAATTGTAGGGACATACAAGACTTTGCTTAAGAGGTTCATATTCCCATCTGATGTCTTCACATTACCTATCTTCTCCACTGAGTGCTTTGTGTCATCTCCTGTCTGCACTTCATGCTTGTTATGAGGATCTTCCAGATCAGAAAGTAAAGCCACATTTCCTGCTACATGGTTCGAGCATCCCGAATCAATGTAAAATATGTGATCATCATCATTACCCTTCTTCGCTGATAGATTCATAATCAATAATGAATCTTCTTGACTTTGGTCCTCTGCATAGTTGTTGTAATCTCTTCTTCCTCTATGGCCACTTTGATAGTTGTTGTTGTTTTTGTAATTGTTGTTGTAGTAGTTGTTGTTGTTGTAGCCTCCATTGTATCTACCTCTATTTGATCCATAGCCACCTCTATTGAATCCTCTTCCTCTTGAGTTCCTCGGGTTCCTAAAACATTCTTCAGTAGTATGGTTAGATAAGCCACATATGTTGCAAGGTTGAGATGATTGGAATCTCCCCCTGTCTTGCTTTCCACCTCTGCCTCTTCCTCTAGCTCTTCCTCTACCTGCAAAGTTTGCTTTGAAAGAGATACCTTCATCTTCATTCTTCCTATTCTTTGACTTGTCCTTGATCTTAGCTTTATCAGAATATAAGGGAGAAGTTTGATTACCTCTTGAGGACTCACCACCTTTGCTAATCTTTGCTTCATGAGTGAAGAGTTGGCCCATGAGTGTGTTGAGGTCGGGTACATGCATATCCATGTATAAATCCATGGCTATTGTGAATGACTCCCACTTGTCGTCTGCTTTGATTCCAATTCATGATTTGTCTTATGATTTTCTCCTCTTCAATTACCTCTCCAATGCTTCCAAGTTGGTCGGAAATCTCATTCATCTTTGTGACATAATCAGTCACATTTTGCTTCAGGCTTTTCTTCATTGTTGTGAACTCCATCCACAATTGGTTCTTCCTTGCTCGAGTGTTGGAAGAGAAGAAAGAAGCAAGTGCATTCCAGGTCTCTCTTGATGTCTTGCATCCCTTGACATGAGGTAAAAGAAAATCAGAGATTGAGTTTAGAATATAGGACCTTGCAAGTGCATCCTTCGAACACCAATTCAAAAGTCCTTCCACTTCTTCATGTGATGGTTGCCCTTTGTTCCTCATGGTTGGCATTGCTTCATCTCCGGATATGAATCCATATAGATTCCTCCCTTGAAGGTAAGCCTCCATCCTTAGAGACCATGCTGGGTAGTTGTTTTGATCCAATTTGTCAATTGTTGATGGAAATCCATCTCCCATGTTGCTTGACTATGCTCTGATACCACTGTGAAGAGAGATGGTGGATGCAATCCAAAGATGAGTAGGTGCTGCTACAACCAGCTTCACACCAGCCAACTAAGACTTCATAGTTGATTAGTAGACCCTTTAAGCTTCCTGAATCCACCAAAATATCAGCCAAGTACTTTGGAACATGTATCCCAAAAGTTTAAGTCAAGACAGACTAGTTGCGAAATGACTAGCTCCCAAAACTTGCTATTTTTGGACATACACCTGCTCGAAAAAATGAAGAGTGCTCTCAACCTGGAAGGAATTAGAAAAATTCCTTTTGGGAATAGCAAATAGACTTAGCAAGCTTCCCAATCCAAGTTAAAACACTTCAAATGATGGACTGAGCACTAAGAACAAGTTTCATCAATTTCTGGAACATGCCCACCATTCTCGGGGCTCTACAGAGATAGACCAGTGAGCAGTAAAATGCAGATATCTCCAAAATTATAAATCCAATGACCTTGAAACTTGATACGCAGAAACTAGACAGTAAGATCTATCCAACGCACGTTAAACCATTGAAAAAGAATCTGTAGAACTCGAGATATGACCTTCTGAAGGTACTGCTCTGAGTGAGTATAGCAGAGAACAAAACAGAGAAGTGAATGATGATAAATGTATAAATTCATATAGGATTACAACCACATTGGCAATGAATCTTTGCACAATGGGAGTAGAATGATAGAGCTATGGAGTAAGCTCTTCAATCTCTACAAAATGACATGAAGTGGTCATGTACAAGGCTTGCTAATCGCCTCTTCCTTCTTGCTCCTTTTATAGCTATTCTTGGAGGGAGTTTTGAATTCGAATTCGAATGGCTCCACCTAAAAGTGATCCCCAAAGTTAGGAGAGATTCCCTCAGCTCTAAATTTCGTGGTTTTAGGTAGTTAGAGCCACGAATTTGCTTTTACATCATGGATGAGGTAATCCATCCTTTTCCTTTTTTCTTTTTCAATTACAAGAGATAAAAATGAACTCTTTTACAAGAGGTGTTCACATGACTACTCATGTGACTTACAAATGAGGATAATGTCAAGCATATCAAGCATGTAGGCTTGGGCAAAATGCACCAAAAACCCACACATACACACACACATACACACACACATACACACACACATACATACATACTTACATGCATACACACGCATATGCATACATAATGCATATGCATATGCGTACATACATACATACTTACATGCATACACACACATATGCATACATAATGCACATGCATACATACACATACATAATGCATACACACACATATGCATACACACACATATGCATACATACATGCATACACATACACACATAGACACATACATACACATAGACACATACACACACATAAACACATACACACTCAGACACACACACATACACATAGACGCGCGCACACATACACACACATATATACACACACATACACACATAGACACATAGACACATAGACACATAATGATGCATTCACACACATACACATGCATACACACATATAGATATATGCATACACACACACATAGAGAGACATACACACACATACACATACATGCATACATATGCATACATAATGCATATGCATATGCATACATACATACTTACATGCATACATACACATACATAATGCATACACACACATGCATACATAATGCATACACACACCTATGCATACATACATGTGTACACATACACACATAGACACATACACACACATAGACACATACACACACATAAACACATACACACTCATAGATGCGTAGCGACACATACACATAGACACACACACATACACACACACATATACACAAACACATACACACATAGACACATACACACATAATGATGCATACGCACACATACACATGCATACACATACATATGCATACATACATGCATATGCATACATACATGCATACACATACACACATAGACACATACACACACATAGACACATACACACACATAGACACATACACACACATAAACGTGTGCACACTCATAGATACACACACATACACATAGACACACACACATACACACACATATACACACACACACACATATATATACACACACACATACACACATACACATGCATACACACATATAGACACATATACACACACATACACACACATATATGCATACACACACATAGAGAGACATACACACATATACACATACATGCATACATATGCATACATAATGCATATGCATATGCATACAATGTACATACATACTTACAAGCATACATAATGCACATGCATAGATACATACACACACATAGACACATACACACACATAAACTCATACATACTCATGGATACACACACATACACATAGACACACACACACATAGACACACATATACACACACATACACACATACACACATAATGATGCATACACACACATATACATGCATACACACATACACACACATATACACACATATGTGCATACACACACATAGACAAACATACACACACATACACATACATGCATACATATGCATACATAATGCATATGCATACGCATACATGCATACTTACATGCATACTTACATGCATACATAATGCACATGCTTACATACACATACATAATGCATACACACACATGCATACATAATGCATACACACACATATGCATACATAATGCATATGCATATGCATACATAATGCATATGCATATGCATACATAATGCATATGCATATGCATACATACATACTTACATGCATACATAATGCACATGCTTACATACACATACATAATGCATACACACACATGCATATATAATGCATACACACACATACACACATATGCATACATACATGCATACACATACACACATAGACACATACACACACATAGACACATACACACACATAAACACATACACACTCATAGATGCATAGCGACACATACACATAGACACATACACATACACACACACATATACACACACACAAACATACACACATAGACACATACACACATAATGATGCATACACACATACACATGCATACACACACATATGCATACATACATGCATACACATAGACACATACACACACATAGATACATAGACACATACACACATAATGATGCATACACACACATACACATGCATACACACACATATGCATACATACATGCATACACATACACACATAGACACATACACACACATAGATACATACATACACATAAACACATACACACTCATAAACACACACATATACACATAGACACACACACACATATACACACACACAAACACACATAGACACATACACACATAATGATGCATACACACACATACACATGCATACACACATACAAACACATATACACACACACATACACACATACACACATATATGCATACACACACACATACACAGACATATGCATACATACATGCATACACATACACACATACACACACATAGACACATAGACACATACACACACATACACACACATAAACACATACACACTCATAGATGCACACACATACACATAGACACACACACACATACACACACACATATACACACACATAGACACAGACATACATAATGATGCATACACACACATACACATGCATACACACATACACGCACATGCATACACATACACATGCATACATAGACAAATGCATACACACATACATATGTACACGTATATATATTTATTTCTAACCATTTTGTTTTATATGTTAGGTATTATGGATCCCAGTAGAGAGAGAAAGGCGAAACTCACTCTCATAAAAAGTCTTATGAGAGCAAGAGTTCCGTCTGATACTCTAGGGGCCATCATGCGTGATTACTCAGAGATGTCTGATGAGGAGCTAGACTGTACGATCCAGATGCTTACCCAGCGATCAGACGAGGGCTCTTCTGCGGCTCCACATGCAGGAAGAGAGCTATCTGCTCATAGATATGTTTTTTTTTCATAAACTTTTTTAATGATATTATAACACATATTTTTATTTATTTTTATCTATTTATTTTTAGGACACCTATACCACCTCCAAATCGTGATAGCAAAGTAGCGTTGCCTATGAGGACATGCATAGGAACCTTAGGACTAGTGCGATATAGAGCCAGAGGGGAACAATGTGTACATAGGGAATGGATTGGAGTTCAAGAGAAGAATGCGGGCACTATGCGACTCTTACTTGTGCTTTGTCCACTTACCATGGAAGTAAATAAAAATTTTACATACAAATTGAAATAAATATCTTATGTTTTATTTACATTATGTTTTTTATTTTTGTAGTGAGCATGATGAGAGGGATAAAAAATATGTACTTAGTTCACTTGAGACAAAGTTTGGGACAGGATGGTCGCTTAAGTGGTGTCTAAAAGAGATGTGGACACTTATGGCTCATCGTCGTGATAATGCACGGTATGCACTGCTTTTATGTATATATATGTGAATATGAGTATGTGTGTTTATGCATGTATGTATGTATATGAGAGAGAGAGAGAGAAAAGAGTGAGACTAGAGGTATAAATACATGCATACACACACATATACATCATACATGCACATTTTCACACATATACACATACATGCACATTTATACATACACACATATACGTGCACATTTTTACACACACATACACATGCATGCAGTTACACACATATAATGAATACACATAGACAGACACATACTCACATACACGTACACATACTCACATACACATACACATGCATAATCATATGTACACACACATAGACTCATATAATCATATTTACATGCATATATACATATACACATGCATATATACACACACACAACACATGCATATGCACATATAGATACACATACATACACAACACATGCAAAAATCCTAAATTGAAAACACTAATTTTGATATTAGGGTTTTAAAACCCCTAATTTAAAAACTCTTATTCAATCTTTTAGCCATATGTTTGAAGTATATGTACACATTGCATCTATTCCTCGGACGTCCTACTAGAGAGATGTCTCTCCTCCCAACCTTATGCCTCTATATATAGCTACTCAAATCAACGAGGATCATAATATATATAAAGATATATACAAATCATGTAGATAGGATACATAAATATAAAATGGAGTAGATATATTATGCATCACACATACATGTCTAAATGCACACATAAATATATATATATATATATATATATATATATATATATATATATATATATATATATATATATATATATATATATATATATATATATGCATGCATACATATTTACAATATGTACACATTTACACATAGACATATATACATATATACATATATACATGTACACAATTATAAACACTTGCATATATTACATGAATACATGAATATTTTACATAAATGCATATGCATATATACACATATGCATATTCTTTCCTTTACCTCTGTTCACATACTCATTATCTGAATCATCACTGAAGATGTCTAATTCTCGATCTATCAGAGGTCCATCTATCCATTTTTTATATCAATCCATAGGCATCATAGGTTTTGGACACTAACATGTTTCAATCTTTCCATTAAAATGTACTGCTTCTCATTTAGATCTTAATGGATGATCATCAGGCAAGAATCATCGATGTCGAAGATAAATATTTTTGTTGAGATTCTTACTATAGATTGATCTCAACCAATCACCACAATATGCACAAGCTTTATAACCCTTAGTAGATATTCCTACATCATGGAAAATGATAAAAATATAATTAGATTAAATCATATTTATTTACATGCATATTGAATAAAAAATTACATCAATACCTGAACAAACACCATATCCTAGAAAATCGTGAATAGTCCAAGCCACAATACCACGAACCGTAATATGTCTTTCATTGATGCTTTTCGAAACATCAATGACATTAATACCTCTCCATAACTCTTGAAGATCATAAATGAGAGGAGCAAGATATATATTCATATCTTTAACTTGTCTTTTGCCTGGGATTAAAAGTGAAAGCATTAAATGTTGCTTTTTAATGCTAAGATATGGTGGAAGATTGTAGTTTATGACTACCACTGGCGATGTTGACCATTTACTGGATTTCATGGAGAATGGATTAACCCCATCTAATGCAACTCCTAACTTTAGATTCTGTGGATTTTGTGCAAATTCAAGCCATGTAGAATCAATATGCTGAAAAGCAACACTATCATGAGGAATTTTGATTATTCCATCAGTACTTTTGTGATCATGTCCCCAAGTCAAAAGCTTTGATGATTCGGGGCTTTGAAACATATTTCTAATCCATGGAGCCAATGGAAAATGTCTCAATACCTTTTTTGGGATTTTACCTTCTTCGCCCTTATATCGAGGATATTGACATTTGGGACATGTCAAAGAGTCTGCATATTCACCTCTATATAAAATACAATCCTTAGGACATGCATGTATACATTGATAATCTATACCAAGATCGTTGATTATCTTCTTCATTTCATCATGTGAGGTAGGAAGAATATTCTGACTTGGTAAAAACTTTTCAGATAATAACCTGTAAGTTTATCAAAAAAAGATATATTAAAAAAGTAAATAAATAAATACACACACACACACACACACACACACACATATATATATATATATATATATATATATATATATATATATATATATATATATATATATATATATATATATATATATATATATATATATATATATATATATATATAAGCATATAATTATATATATATATATATGCTTATGTGCATCTTTCAAAATATTCGCGAAAAATTTGATTGTTTTGGATGGCAGGATACGATTGTTTGTTTTGGAGGATATGAAGTATGTACCTTCATTGAATGATTTGTCAATTCTATTATATGTTCAATTTGAAAGTGTGAGAAGCGGGTTTATAATTGCTATTCAAAGAATTTGGCACTATTTATAGGCCATACAATGGTGACTTGATGGAATCGCATGCACAGAGGTTACTCAAGATAGAGCAACCTGATTATAAGGGACTAGTGCCAGTAGGATTCCTAGGGGTATGCAGTAAACCTCTTGCACGTCAATGATGAGCATCTGAACTTTAGGATACAAAGTGGAAATCATGGTGGCTTGAGAGGATCACTTTTATACAACTTGTTCAAAGAACTTCAGGTTTATGACATTGAAGTTTTTTGAACAAGCTGTATAAAAGTGATCCTCTCAAGCCACCATGATTTCCACTTTGTATCCTAAAGTTTAGATGCTCATCATTGACATGTAAGAGGTTTACTGCATACCCTAGGAATCCTGCTGGCACTAGTCCATTATAATCAGATTGCTCTATCTTGAGTAACCTCTGTGCATGCGATTCATCCAGGTCACCACTGTATGGCCAATAAACAGTGCCAAATTCTTTGAATAGCAATTATAAATCCGCTTCTTACACTTTCAAACTGAACATATGATAGAATCGACAAATCATTCAATGAAGGTACATACTTCATATCCTCCAAAACAAACAATCATATCCTGCCATCCAAACAATCAATTTTTTTGCAAATATTTTGAAAGATATGATGCATTAATAGTTTTAAAAGATGCGCAGACAAAAAGTGTCCATTCAATTCAAGTTCTTGTTCTTACCTTATCTAAAGTAAGAATAAAAACCTACACACACACACACACATATATATATATATATATATATATATATATATATATATATATATATATATATATATATATATATATATATATATATATATATATATATATATATATATATATATATATATATATATATGAACAACAAGTCCATGACGTGTATGAGGTATATTAACATTATGAGAAAAATTATCATCATCATCGAGCAAGTATTCCTGTATATCAACAGTAATTTGATTTTATATATGGTTTTTAAATAAAATAATGACAGTAATATATATAGAAAATACATACCCAAGCATTATCACATTGACTAGGTGATGGTGCACGCTTAAAAGTACCATACTCTGCCTCATGTTCAATACATTCTAATCGTGGTCTTCGATACGTGCCATAACAAGAGTTACAACAATATATAATATGCTCTTCATAGTAAAATTCATCATAATTCCTATTGGAGGACACATGTGAAGTTGTTGCATGGGTAGGAGGTGGTGGAGTACCCTCTGATTGATCAGAATCTACACATAATAAGAAACAAAAAAAAAATAAGTTATGTATCCATCAAATATATTTAAAATTAAATGTTTGATATACTTACAGTATAAAGTCATTGCACGATGAGGAGACGGTGGTGGAGTTCCATCTGATTGATCAAAATCTACAAATAATGGTATTTGATATTAATAATCTGATTATCTACATACACAAAAAATTCACATATACATATTTACACATACACACATATTCACATATACACATTTACACATACACACATATTCACATATACACAACTACACATTATTGTGGGATAAATGCATGTATTTTGTATGAATGAGTGTATATGCATGCATGTGTGTGTACGTATATATGTTGATATGTATATGTGTGTTTATGTTATATGTATGTATATGTGTATATGTATACATATATGTATGCGTATATGTTTGCATGTATATGTGTATGTGGGTATGTGTATGTGTATGTGTGTGTATATATGTGTATGTATTCTGATTTCTTTTGTGTTTGAGATTAAATTAATAGGAGATATTGTATGGTGGAAAAAAATAAGAGGCGGGCTAACATAACACCTGAGACATGGCAGTTTTTTTGTAGACAGCTACGTCTTCAGGAGTCATTTCCTCAGTAGAAGGTACACAAATTAATAGTTTATATTTATAATTTTTATATATTTTAGTAATTTTTTACATTTAATTTATGTATTTTGTTTCTTGAATAAACAGGCTACTGCAAAGAAGAGAGTGGATTCGGGCCACACATCGCACCTAGGCCAAATGGGCTATAATGGTTTTGTAGCTACATTTGTAAGTATACGTGTTATTGTGAGTATATTTTATATTTTAGTTAAAATGCAAGCAACTAATCTTTTTTATTTATTTCAATGCAACGGAAAGATTATGGTCGATATCCTACGAAACATGAGATCGAGTATGCTACACATTTTGGATATCGGCGTTTGAGCGAGTATATGCAAGATCATCCTGATGCCTTTGTGAGTATTTTTAAAATTTTATATAATTATTTTATTTTTTTGAATGGTTTAATTTTTTTATTTATTTATGTTTGTTATATGTAATATAGGAGTATTATGGAGAGACAAATATGGATGAGGTGGAGAGACAGACATAGGAGGGACGATCTCGATCGTCACAGGGTGATCATGACGATGAGGATGAGGAAGATCAGGATGATCATGATATTGCTGATGATGATGATGATGATGATGATTAGGATTTTAGTTGATTATGACATTGGATTATATGTATTTACATATATATATATATATATATATATATATATATATATATATATATATATATATATATATATATATATATATATATATATATATATATATTATCTATATATTTTCATTTCAATTATGTTTTGAATTGTGTGTATGGTATTAAGTAATGAAGAGTTTTGTTCTATTGATTATTATTATTGTTTATATTAAGCATGTGTTTTAATACTTTAATTATATAATTCATTCAGGTGTGTGTACCTAAGTGTATATGTATGTGCGTGTATATGTATGTATGTGCATGTGTATGTGTGTGTATATGTATGTATGTGCATGTGCATGTGTAAGTGTATATGTGTGTATGAGTATGTGCATGTGCGTGTGTATGTGTGTGTATATGTATGTGCATGTATATGTGTAACTCCATGTGTATATGTGTGTATGTGCATGTATATGTATATATGTAGGTATGTGCATGTGTGTGTGCATGTGTATATGTGTTTTATTACTTTAATTATATAATTCATTCATATGTGTGTACCTAAGTGTATATGTATGTGTGTATATGTATGTATGTGCATGTGCATGTATAAGTGTATATGTGTGTATGAGTATGTGCATGTGCATGTGTATGTGTATGTATATGTATGTGCATGTTTATGTATAACTCTATGTGTATATGTGTGTATGTGCATGTATATGTGTATATGTAGGTATGTGCATGTGTGTGTGCATGTGTATATGTGTTTTAATACTTTAATTATATAATTCATTCATATGTGTGTACCTAAGTGTATATGTATGTATGTGCATGTGTATGTGTGTGTATATGTATGTATGTGCATGTGCATGTGTAAGTGTATATGTGTGTATGAGTATGTGCATGTGCATGTGTAAGTTTATATGTGTGTATGAGTATGTGGATGTGCATGTGTATATGTGTGTATATGTATGTGCATGTATATATGTAACTCTATGTGTATATGTTGTGAAGAGAGATGGTGGATGCAATCCAAAGATGAGTAGGTGCTGCTACAACCACCTTCACACCAGCCAACTGAGACTTCAGAGTTGATTAGTAGACCCTTTGAGCTTCCTAAATCCACCAAAATATCAGCCAAGTACTTTGGAACATGTATCCCAAAAGTTTAAGTCAAGACAGACTAGTTGCGAAATGACTAGCTCCCAAAACTTGCTATTTTTGGACATACACCTGCTGGAAAAAATGAACAGTGCTCTCAACCTGGTACGAATTAGATAAATTCCTTTTGGACATAGCAAATAAACTTAGCAAGCTTCGCAATCCAAGTTAAAACACTTCAAATGATGGACTGAGAACTGAGAACAAGATTCATCAATTTCTAGAACATGCCCACAATTCTCGGGGCTCTGCAGAGATAGACCAGTGAGCATTAAAATGCAGATATCTCAAAAACTATAAATTCAATGACATTGAAAATTTATATGTAGAAAAAATACAGTAAGCTCTATCCAACGCACATCAAAACACTGAAAACAGTTGAGTAGAACTTGAGATATGACCTTTTGAAGTCAGTACTTTGTGTGAGTATAGCAGAGAACAAAATAGAGAAGTAGATAATGACAAATGTATAGATTCACATATGATTACAACCACATTGGCAATGAATACTTGCACAATGGGAGTAAAATGATAGAGCTATGGAGTAACCTCTTCAATATCTACAAAATGACATGAAGTGATCACATACAAGGCTTGCTAATCGCCTCTTCCTTCTTGCTCTTTTTATAGCTATTCTTGGAGGGAGTTTTGAGTTCGAATTCGAATGGCTCCACCTAAAAGTGATCCCCAACGTTAGTAGATATTCCCAGCTCAAAAATTTAAGGTTTTAGGTAGTTAGAGCCATGAATTTGCTTTTACATCATAGATGAGGTAAGCCATCCTTTTCCTTTTTTCTTTTTCCATTTACAAGAGATAAAATGTACTCTTTTATAAGAGGTGTTCACATGACTACACATGTGACTTACAAATGATCATAATATCAAGCCTATCAAGCATGTAGGCTTGGGTAAAATGCACCAACAGCTCCCCCTCAAGCCTAACATGCTTGGCCTCCAAATAAGTCTTCAATTGTCCTTGATTTCCTGCAAGCCAATCATCAACTTGAATCTACTTAACTTTGTACCATCTAGAGCTTTAGTCAACATGTTTGCACATTGCATATCTGTAGAGACATAGGATAGTTGAATATCCTTGCTCATTAGCTTCTCCCTTACATACTGGTAGTGGACTTCAATATGCTTGGTTCTAGCATGGTATACCAGATTAGCTGCTAGATGTAGTGAGCTTGTGTTGTCACCAAAAATGTGAGGTGTTGAAGAATGAAGTCCAAGATCTGTGTACAAATACTTTAACCACATGATTTCTTGAGTTGCATTAGCCAAACCTCTATATTCGGCTTCAGTAGAAGATAATGCCACGGTTGGTTGCTTCTTCGATGACCAAGAAATGATTTTTGAGCCTGCAAATGATATATACCCAGATGTGCTTCTTCTATCATCTCTAGATCCGGCCCAATCTCCATCTGAGTAGACCTTTAGCTCAATATCTGAAGTAAATGAATAAAACAAACCTTCATTCATGGTCCCCTTTAGGTACTTGAGGACTCTCTTGGCCGCTTCCATATGTGGTCTTCTCGGCGTATCCATAAACTGACTCAATATGCTAACACTAAAGCTTATATCCACCTTTGTGAGTGTTGCATAGTTCAAACTTCCAACCAAGCTTTGATAGCTTGTGATGTCTTCAATTTGCTCTCCTTCATAAGCACTAAGCTTATGATTTTGCTCCATAGGTGTACCTGCACACTTGGCATTTTCCATCTTGAACTTGACGAGCATGTCATGGACATGCTTCCTTTGTAAGATGTATATACCTGAACATGTGTAGATTAACTCCAATCCAAGGAAATAAGTGAGTGGTCCGAGGTCACCTATTTTGAACTCCTCCTTCATTTGACTCTTTACCTATTTGATTCCTTCAAGATCATTGCCTTGTGATAATAATATCATCAACATACACACATAAATAGATCACTTCAGATCCATTCCTCTTTATGAACAAAGAGGTATCCGCCTTGCTAGCTTTGAATCCTTGGTCCTCATATCCAGGAGGTTGTGCCATATACACTTTCTCAGAAATCCATCCATTCAAGAAAGCATTCTTTACATCAAGTTGATAGAGGTTCCAATTTCTAGATGCAGCAAGACTAATGAGAACCCTAATTGTAGGCATTTTTGCAACAGGAGAGAAAGTCTCCTCATAATCAATACCATGGGTTTGAGCAAACCCTTTAGCAACTAACCTTGCTTTGTGCCTATTTATACTTCCATCTGGATTCCTCTTGATTTTGTATATCCATCGAGATCCAATTACCTTCATAGATGGCTTGTTAGGTACAAGCTCCCAAGTGTCATTCTCCTTCAAGGCTTCCATTTCTTCATCCATTGCATCTCTCCAAGCTTTCTTGCTTTGTGCTTCTTTCTTCGAATGTGGTAGGCTCTTCATTGGTTGAATCATTTGCAATGTAGATTGAGTGCTTGTTGACCAAAGAAGTATCATAACCAAACCTCTCAGGTTTCTTCTTCTCCCTTGAAGACCTTCTAAGTGGTTGATGTGAGCTCTCGGGTCCATATCTAGCATCCTGCATCTTTGCTTTACCTTTGTTCTTCCATAGCTTTAGTCTTTCCAAGTCTTCTAGGTCAATCTCCGAATCACTTTCTTCAATCTGCTTTGGATCCTTTGGTTGAAGTGATGGAAAATCTTCATCCAAGTCATAAGGCAGCTTCACTTTCCTGTCATCATCAAAGCATGATTTGTTTTCATCAAAAATTACATCTCTACTCACAGAAAATCCTTTATTGGTTGGATTGTACAATCTATATCCTTTTTGGTTTTGATCATAACCAATGAATACACACTTCTCTTCCTTGGGATCCAATTTCCCTCTTACTTTAGAAGGAATGTGAGCATAGGCTAAGCATCCAAAGATTTTACAATGCTCTAGACTAGGTCTTCATCCATTCCACACTTCATATGGAGTGGTTCCATCTAGTGACTTAGATGGAAGTCTATTTATGAGATATGTGGCTATAGACACAGCCTCTGCCCATAGGTAGTTTGGCAATCCCTTTCCGTTGAGCATGGACCTTGCAGCTTCAACAATAGCTTTGTTCCTCCTCTCTGCTACACCATTGAGTTCGGGTGTATACCTTGTAGTGACTTCCCTTTTAATGCCTCTTTCATGCAAGAAGGCATCAAATTCAGAAGAGAAGTTCTCCTCCACCATCTGATCTGAGTCTTTTCAAAGTCCTACCTGTTTGGTTTTCAACAAGATCAATATACTTCATAAAGCAATTAAACACTTCATCCTTGTGCTTCATGAAAAACAGAATGGTCCACCTACTACAATCATCTATGAAAGACACATAATATCTTGAGCTTGATATAGATGGCTCCTTACTTGGATCCCACACATCCATGTGCACTAGATCCAAAGGATTTTGATACATATATCCTTTCTTATTGAAAGGTTGTCTATGAGCCTTGCCGAGTTGACAAGCTTCACACTTATAAATCATGTGTTGCCTTGTGATATTTGGCAAACCAAGTACACTTTGGTCCCTGCAAATTTGTTTGAGTGTCCTCTCACCAATGAGAGCAAGCCTTTTGTGCCATATCTCCAAGTCTGTTAGAGTTTGAGATCCATAGCTAAACAAAGCTATGTTCTTTGTATCTTCCACTTCAAAAGTGAAAAGCCTTCTTGTCTTTTCTCCTTTGGCAATCCTTCAAAAGCCTTGCCTTGGATCTTCAACATATGCTCCAAATCGATTGAATCTAACCTGCAATCCTTTTTCAACAATCTGTCCAACACTTATTAAATTTTTGGTAATTGTAGGGACATACAAGACTTTGCTTAAGAGGTTCATATTCCCATTTGATGTCTTCACATTACCTATCTTCTCCACTGAGTGCTTTGTGTCATCTCCTGTCTGCAGTTCATGCCTGTTATGAGGATCTTCCAAATCAAAAAGTAAAGCCACATTTCCTACTACATGGTTTGAGCATCCCGAATCAATGTAAAATATGTGATCATCATCCTTACCCTTCTTCACTGATAGATTCATAATCAATAATGAATCTTCTTGACTTTGGTCCTCTGCATAGTTATTGTAGTCTCTCCTTCCTCTATGGCCA
Source organism: Ceratopteris richardii (assembly GCA_020310875.1). Lineage (NCBI taxonomy): Eukaryota > Viridiplantae > Streptophyta > Polypodiopsida > Polypodiales > Pteridaceae > Ceratopteris > Ceratopteris richardii. Next base: position 134,697,978 of record CM035420.1, read on the forward strand.
CTTTGATAGTTGTTGTTGTTGTAATTGTTGTTGTAGTAGTTGTTGTTGTAGTAGTTGTTGTTGTAACCTCCATTGTATCTGCCTCTATTTGATCCATAGCCACCTCTATTGAATCCTCTTCCTCTTGAGTTCCTCGGGTTCCTGAAACATTCTTCAGTAATATGATTAGATAAGCCACATATGTTGCAAGGTTGAGATGATTGGAATCTCCCCCTGCCTTGCTTTCCACTTCTGACTCTTCCTCTAGCTCTTCCTCTACCTGCAAAGTTTGCTTGGAAAGAGCTACCTTCATCTTCATTCTTCCTATTCTTTGAACTTGTCCTTGACCTTAGCTTTATCAGAATATAAGGCAGAATTTTGATTACCTCTTGAGGACTCACCACCTTTGCTAATCTTTGCTTCATGAGTGTGTTGAGGTCAGGTACATGCATATCCATGTATAAATCCATGGCTGTTGTGAATGACTCCCACTTGTCGTCTGCTTTGATTCCATTTATGATTTTTAATGATTTGCTCCTCTTCAATTACCTCTCCAATGCTTCCAAGTTGGTCGGAAATCTCCTTCATCTTTGTGACATAATCAGTCACATTTTGCTTCGGGCTTTTCTTCATTGTTGTGAACTCCATCCACAATTGGTTCTTCCTTGCCCGAGTGTTGGAAGAGAAGAAAGAAGCAAGTGCATTCCAGGTCTCTCTTGATGTCTTTCATCCCTTGACATGAGGTAAAAGAAAATCAGAGATTGAGTTTAGAATATAGGACCTTGCAAGTGCATCCTTCGAACACCAATTTGAAAGTCCTTCCACTTCTTCATGTGATGGTTGCCCTTTGTTCCTCATGGTTGGCATTGCTTCGTCTCCGGATATGAATCCATATAGATTCCTCCCTTGAAGGTAAGACTCCATCCTTAGAGACCATGCCGAGTAGTTTTTTCCATCCAATTTGTCAATTGTTGATGGAAATCCATCTCCCATGTTGCTTAACTATGCTCTGATACCACTGTGAAGAGAGATGGTGGATGCAATCCAAAGATGAGTAGGTGCTGCTACAACCACCTTCACACCAGCCAACTGAGACTTCAGAGTTGATTAGTAGACCATTTGAGCTTCCTAAATCCACCAAAATATCAGCCAAGTACTTTGGAACATGTATCCCAAAAGTTTAAGTCAAGACAGACT
>CM035420.1:134714153-134716471 GCA_020310875.1 Ceratopteris richardii
TGGAAGACTTGGGTTTGCCAAATTACTTTTTTTCTTGCCATCAAAACTTTATATACAAAAGTGAGGGTTCTCATAGAATAGTATACAATAGATATATTACAAACGTACGGTAAGTTCCAACTGTACACATACCCCATGCCATTATATCGAAATTTAAAAGTGGATACCACTACAAATGAAGTACTTGAAAATGTGGTCGTGGGACTCAAAAGAATCAACTTATGCAACGTCCTAAGAAGCCACACTTGAACATTACGGGCATTTTGTTATTTGATGAATAGTTAAGAATATGTAGTACGTTATGAGGTTCACGTGGACTTTCAGAAGCATCTACATAAATGTAATTTGGACTGGTACCGAATCAAACCAAGGATCCACTAGTGGCTTTTTAGTTTTTACTTGAAAGTGTTGCTGTAACTTAAAGCGATTAAAAGAGATGCATGATTAGGTATGCTACTTGTTCATTTACGAATGGGCATTCAAAAGCCATTTGTCACCATTTGTCATTTATTGTGCCAGCCATGTGAACATACACTTATCATAAAAGCTCGTGTCGTGTTCCACACCAAGACAAAGCATTTAGAGATACACTACTACTTCATCCCAGATATCTTGATCGATGATATTGATCTTGCTTATGTGAAGGCATATAAACAGGTTGCTAATTTTTACAAAGTACTTGGAGCAAAAAAAGATGAATTTTCAAATGTTAATGGGACAATGAGAAATAAAGCTTGAGCTTGAGGTCAAATGTGGAGATATCAAGCTCGATACATAATGCTTTGAACTTTTTTATTGTTTCTCTATTCTCCTTTTGGGGTGTGGTATTCGTACACATGCTCCAAAGACATCTTCGTTGGGCTTAACCAATATACCTTACCTATTGACACTGATGCCACATTTATCTTGCCATCTCACTCGTTTGATACTAGGGTCTCTGTTATGTGACCTTTGCATATAAGATATCTACCTATTGGGTCATTTTGTATGTTTACTTTCTTTCTTTTTTGTCTGCTCCTTTCTTGAGCGTGTGTTTGTGTGTTTGCAAGACTTGTATCCTACAAATCTTATCTCCTCCTTGACACACTAGATCTCCTTTTTCTAAAAGGATCTAAACCTCCTTACCATTAAAAAATCCTACATATTATGCACAGCTAAATTTTCTGGATTTAGGTCCACCCAACTATCATGAGGTGGTCTGAATTCCATTGGTGACTCATTCTTTCGTACACTCAATAATAAACCAATAATTTCACAAGATGAGTAATCGACCCTACAAATTTTCAAGGGTGCATCTTCCTAGGGGACACCAAAAGTCCGGACAAACCAAAAGTCCCCTATCAATAAGGTACAAGGCTGCTGCCCTAGACAAACAGCAAAATTTACCTGTTCAACATGGACACAAAATTCCCACTGTGCCACAAAAAATGTCCACCTCCAAAACTTTATGAGGTCAAACAGATCGCCATTAAACATCTCCAAATGGTCAATTAAACTCAGTACAAGACACTGTAATTAAAAAATGACCTACAGCGACCACCACCACCTCCCAAGCCGTTAGTGTAGAATATTCATACAATACATCAATCCAAACAGAGAAGCCCATCAAGTGGTGCAAAGCCACATACTCATATTTTGTAACTCTATCGAACTATCAAACGGGAATACTTGAAATCCTCCACATGAGAACAACACATTTACTCAATCACCAAAGTACATGAGTTGATGGCACCAATTCTAGAGCCTGGAAATTTAAGAACAAATACTCATATTCTCTCATCCATGAGCATATTCAATCCCTTCTCAAAAGTAGCAACAGGCTGTCTGGATAGCACAGCAAAGACACATCCTCGTGGAAAAACAAGCTATTGCGGCAGGGGTTCCTTTTGTGTTGGAGTAGGGGGATGGGGATTTGTGTTTTTTTTTTTGTGCGCGTGTGTGTTCTTTTTTTTTTTTCTTTTTTTTTTTGTGGTGGGGGGGGGGGGGGGGGGGGGGGGGGGGGGGGGGGGGGGGGGGGGGGGGGGAGGGGGGGGGGGGGGGGGGGGGGGGGGGGGGGGGGGGGGGGGGGGGGGGGGGGGGGGGGGGAGGGGGAGGGGGGGGGGGGGGGGGGGGGAGGGGGGGGGGGGGGGGGGGGGGGGGGGGGGGGGGGGGGGGGGGGGGGGGGGGGGGGGGGGGGGGGGGGGGGGGGGGGGGGGGGGGGGGGGGGGGGGGGGGGGGGGGGGGGGGGGGGGGCGGGGGGGGGGGGGGGGGGGGGGGGGGGGGGGGGGGGGGGGGGGGGGGGGGGGGGGGGGGGGGGGGGGGGGGGGGGGGGGGGGGGG
>CM035420.1:134726471-134736471 GCA_020310875.1 Ceratopteris richardii
CTGAAAATGAACCTACTACACCTTTCTGAATGTTCCTGTGTTCCACTTGAATACACTGACCCCCAAACCTAGCACCATGTAGTTCAACTTTTGCTCGAGCAGCAGCCTGAGGTGATCGGAATTCAACAATGCAGCTTGCACTTTGACGGAAGAACTTCCAACCAATCAGTTCTCCATACTCTAGGAATGCTGTAATAAACTCCTGATCAGAGACAAGTGGATCAATATGGCTCACCCATAAATGTCCACCACTGCTACCTCCTTCGCTTAGATGAGCATCTGATGCTCGTTCACTATGCCTTGACTGTATGGACATAAACCCACTCTCTCTGCGCCATTGTCTTACGCGTGACATAGCAGCAGCAGCCTCCTGAGGTGCAGCAAACTCCAGCAGTAAAGCTCCAGCAGATGCCAAGACACAAACAGAACGAGGGGGCCAAGCATGTGATATCTCCTGCAAAACTTCTTCTTTGACAGCTAAGCTATTCACACCACCGATATACACATGACAACTGTCACCAACAGCTACACCACCAACTGTACCTCTGCTGCCAAGACCCACATCAAGGAATTTTATCTTCAACGGTGCCGACCACGGAGCAGCACCCTGTAATACTTCACGAGCTCTTACTGCATCATTCAGGCTTTTATACTCAACCAGCCCAAAGTCTTGTCCAGGAAAGAGGGAGAGTGAATTTATAGGACCAAATTTCTCAAATTCTAACCTCATAAGATTCTCATTTACACCATGACCCAATGATCCAACCCATAACTGTTTAGATGCTGCAAATATATCTAGGGCAGCGGGATCTCCATCTGAATACCAAGTTGCCCGAGGCTGCACTGGAGATGGATCCTGAGGTCTTGAGATCGAGAAGCCTTTAGGAGATAAAAGAAAGCCAGGACCAGAAGTACTCTGATCATTATGCAGTTCAATTGAGCTTGAAGGCACTATCTCGGTCCTAATGCCACCATCAAAATCTTCAATTTGGTCATGATCCTCAGTATCTTTGCTTCTGATTGTGGAGGTTCTTGATATGGATGATATTGAGTTTGCCAACCCTTGTTTCATAGGCTTGGAAGACCCAATGTCAACATCTGGAACACCTCTGTCAGCCATTGCATCTGTGTCTAGTGGAACCTCTTTTTGACCACTGTCATTTGTGTCTTCTGAATCCACCATCTTCTGCGGTCTATCCTCATTGCAAGAAGAGGGTGAGACGGAAAGTTCATTTGCAGGAACTGAGGCCAATCCTGAGGCTGTGCTATTAGGAGAGCCTTTATCAATCTGACTTTCCACTGCTAGATCGTTCTTATCCTCAAGAACAGTTTCATTTTCTGGTGATCTGGGTGGCTCTACGTAAGAAGGATCCAAATCAAACTCCTTGAATGTACTCATTGACTGCAGAAGTTCGGTAAGAAGATTGTATGATTCTGCAAGAACCTCAGGACATGCAGAGTTGCAAAACTTGCGATAAGCTGAGACCAGCCATCTCTCAAGATCAACCTTACCATATAGAACCTGTTTTATATATCCGAAACGAACTCAAATAAACATTTTAATTACACACTGCAAGTTGTGTGTGAATGAGTGTGTGTGTGTGTGTGTGTGTGTGTGTGTGTGTGTGTGTGTGTGTGTGTGTGTGTGTGTGTGTGTGTGTGTGTGTGTGTCTCTGTCTGGGGTTGGACCTTCGCCAAGCAAGTGATCATATCCCAGACTACAATCATTCATGAAAGAAGTAAATCAACTTAAACTTCTAAAACGAAACAAAAACATTGAAAGATGCAAATTAAACTTTTTATGTCTAGAAGCTTAAAATAAATATTAAATGTATGCATAATTACAACATAGTAATAAAAAGAGTACATAAAAACTTGGTGCACACTTGTAAATAATGTATAACTTCATAAGTTCATATTTATCCAGACTTGCGAACTAAAGATAAAGAATGCACAAAGAAATACAACAACAACAGAGCATATAAAAGATCAACATTGAAAAAGATCATATAAATTACATCAAAATAGCAATAGCAAAGCAATATTATATACATGTATATGCATGTGTCTGTGTGTGTGTTAGACATTGGTCTACAGAGACCTCTATATGTGTGTGTGGGACAAGGGCTAAGGTTCGACAAGGTCCCTCCCTCCCTCCCTCCCTCCCTCCCTCTCTCTCTCTCTCTCTCTCTCTCTCTCTCTCTCTCTCTCTCTCTCTCTCTCTCTCTCTCTCTCTCTCTCTCTCTCTCTCTCTCTCTCTCTCTCTCTCTCTCTCTCTCTCTCTCTCTCTATTACCGTGAGCATTTTCTACATATATCGGACGAGGGCTTCATCGAGATTCCGAGATACATGCAGACATATCTACCCCACCAGCTTCGAGTCGTCATTGGGCAGCTCCGGGTTTCATCACATCAGCTCGAGATTGAGAGGGGTCGATCCAGGGGAGTCCACCGTGAGGAGAGGCGGTGCCCAGTATGCGAGACAGAGGTAGAGAGTGAGGAGCATTTTGTTATCAGATGCCCAGCATATGTAGACCTACGAGCACATTTCCAGATAGAGGAGACACTCCAGTTATGCATGAGTATGGGAGACCAGCGACGCTTGGGACGCTTCCTCGCAGCAGCATACGAGAGGCGAGATCGGTCACTCCAGCCCACACATCAGCCACGGGTGAGTACGCAGCAGACCATTACCGAGTTTTTTCAGCGAGCTGAGCTACATCAGAGAGGTCCATCTATAGGGCTCACGCTCCACCAGGCAGCAGCACAGAGAGCACGGCGCCGACCACGCAGGGGCACATATCATCGACCACGACTATATCATGAGGATATCTCATGCATCAGGACAGCCTACGACCACATGATGGAGCATAGGCGCACCACCACTCCATGGGTTGTCTTCCTTCAGGAGGCACTCAGACCACCCCCGATGTACCACACACTACACCCACCTCCACCCATTCACCGGTAGCTAGGGTGTTTTACTCACACTTTTACTCACATGTCCCCCATGTATTAGGTGGCCACTATCTGCGGAGTCAGAGCCACATCTCCCCATCCTTTTCCAGCTTTATATATATCTTTCTGTCGCGATATACCTTTTATTTCATTTCATCCTCTACACAGGGTTACTACACTTGTACATGGTTTTTGTCTCATAGGCCAAGTTTGGCCTCCAGAAGACGTTAATATGACTTTCTTTCTTTCTTTCTTTCTTTCTTTCTTTCTCTCTCTCTCTCTCTCTCTCTCTCTCTCTCTCTCTCTCTCTCTCTCTCTCTCTCTCTCTCTCTCTCTCTCTCTCTCTCTCTCTCTCTCTCTCTCTCTCTCTCTCTCTCTCTCTCTCTCTCTCACACACACACACACAGAGATTGCGGAGATCCAGGCTCGTGACCATCGCGCCATGGAGGAAAGACGATCGCAGATGACGGCTGATCCCGCTACAGCCATCAGGGTGGCCGACTCCAACTCCACCTATGCATCACATCTTACACCCGCCCACTAGCACATGATGGAGCTAGTTAGACGTTTCATATGCATTCTCATGCTTGTTGTACTAGCCTTTTGCATATAGACTATCATAGATATCGCACTCCATACACCCCCCCACTTTCATGGGTATCTCCACATGCATACTAAGGAGATCTGTATCAGCTTTACCAGTTTTTTCAGCACTTTTATCTTTTCCGATTGACAGAAGATTCACCCATGAACATCGATTTGTCTCATAGGCCGAGTTCAGCCTCCCAATAGACGTAAAACTCTCTCTCTCTCTCTCTCTCTCTCTCTCTCTCTCTCTCTCCTCTCTCTCTCTCTCTCTCTCTCTCTCTCTCTCTCTCTCTCTCCTCTCTCTCTCTCTCTCTCTCTCTCTCTCTCTCTCTCTCTCTCTCTCTCTCTCTCTCTCTCTCTCTCTCTCTCTCTCTCTCTCTCTCTCTCTCTCTCTCTCTCTCTCTCTCTCTCCTCTCTCTCTCTCTCTCTCTCTCTCTCAGCAGATGGTTTCATTCAGAGACCACGATACATGGATACATATATGGCACCAGCTGAGAGTGGCCATTGGGCAGCTCAGAGTATCATCACACCAGCTCCAGATTGAGGTTGGGCGAGCCACACATACCCCGAGGGATGAGAGATTATGGAGGATATGTAGAGAGGAGGTGGAGGACGAGGCGCACTACACATGTAGATGCCCGGCATATGAGGACATCAGAGACCGCTACCCACAGCTCTTCACGGGGCCCAGAGAGATCAGGGCTTTATTGGGGACAGAGGACCAGCGCCCTCTAGGTCGTTTCCTAGTAGAGCTCGAGCACCGCCGTGCATCACTCCTCCCACAGCAGATGGAGATACACTTGCCCCCCCCTCAGACTTATATTACAGATTTTTTCAGACCCACAACCACTCGAGGACCCAGCTCGATGCGGGGTGTCACATTCAATAGAGCAGAGGAGCTTAGACAACAGCGTCGACGACCGAGACCCCAAGTCCGGAGAGCCCATCCACATCATAGAGAGATTCAGGCGATTCACGCACGCCATGACATGGAGATGCGGAGACGTCTGCAGCGCACCCCTATCAATTTGGACGTTCATAGCATTTTGAGGATCGCCATGATGCCTTACCCACCGATGCATTATTTCCTACACCCACTCCAGGCATTTAGTGGGTTGTGATACCATCGAGCCTCCCCTCCCTATGCATATCATATTTGTATCTCACCCATTGAGCATATAGAGTGCATACCCATAGCACCCCACACCCTTGATGCCAATTACTATCCACTCCTTTTATACCCGTTTGCGGTACTCACACTTTATTTTCCTTTTGGGATCACAGTGGATTGGATCATACTAATGTATATGTTTTGTCTCATAGGCCGATTTTGGCCTCTATTAGACGTTAAAAAGTCTCTCTCTCTCTCTCTCTCTCTCTCTCTCTCTCTCTCTCTCTCTCTCTCTCTCTCTCTCTCTCTCTCTCTCTCTCTCTCTCTCTCTCTCTCTCTCTCTCTCTCTCTCTCTCTCCTCTCTCTCTCTCTCTCTCTCTCTCTCTCTCTCTCTCTCTCTCTCTCTCTCTCTCTCGACTCCCACGCCCCCACCTACTCACTCTCCCACCAAGAGAGGAATAGGATCATCCATCAGAAGATATGGCATACATACATATAGAGGACATGGGTCAGCCCGATAGATCAATTGCCACTGAAAATGCTCTACTATCGTGAGCATCTCCACAAGATCTCAGATGAGGGCTTCATTGAGACCCCACGTTACATGGAGACATACCTACCACACCACCTCCGTGTCGTCATTGGGAAGCTTCGAGTTTCATCACATCAGCTCGAGATCGAGAGAGGTTGCGCCAGAGAAGTCCCCCGAGGGGAGAGGTGGTGCCTAGTTTGCCATACAGAGATAGAGAGTGAGGAGCACTTGATTACGAGATGCCCTGCATACTTAGACCTACGAGCACAGTTCCAGAGTGAGGAGTCACTCCAATTGTGCATGACCATAGAAGACCAACGAAGGGTGGGTCTCTATATTACGGCAGCATATGAGAGACAAGAGCAAATGCTACAGCGCACACGTCAGGCATAGACTAGTTACCAGCAAGCTATTACTCAATTCTTTCCGCGACTTGAGCCACATGAGTCAGACTAGCCTCCCAAAGGCATAGGGGCCACGCTCGAGCAGGCAACGGCACGGAGAGTGCGATGTCGACCACGTAAGACTGGGTACCGACGACCACGATTGCATCATGAGGACATCTCTCGCATTAGGATAGCCCATGACCACATGATGGAACATCGGCCCACCACCACCACTTGGGTCGCCCTCTTGCAGGAGGTGTTGAGTCCACTGCTGATGTACCGTATACTCCACCCTCCTCCACCCATTTGTACCAGTTAGGGTATACATACACTCCCACATATGTCCCCATGTAGTAGGTGGCCATTATCTACGGAGTTAGAGCCACGCTCCCCCACGCACAACTACTTTATCTCCACTACTCCATCATTGCTAGTTACACCATCATCTTGCTCTTTTCAGCCTACATAGTTCTTTTTTGTAGTGAGTACTTTTCTTTTCATCGATACACAAAGATGACCACAGTTGTACATGGTTTTGTCTCATAGGCCAAGTTTGGCCTTTTGGTAGACGTTAATATGACTGACTCTCTCTCTCTCTCTCTCTCTCTCTCTCTCTCTCTCTCTCTCTCTCTCTCTCTCATCTCTCTCTCTCTCTCTCTCTCTCTCTCTCTCTCTCTCTCTCTCTCTCTCTCTCTCTCTCTCTCTCTCTCTCTCTCTCTCTCTCTCTCTCTCTCTCTCTCTCTCTCTCTCTCTCTCTCTCTCTCTCTCTCTCTCTCTCTCTCTCTCTCTCTCCCCCCCCCAAACATATATCAATCCTTAAAGTTTGAATTTTATGATGAGTTTCATTTTCAATCATAGCTGCAAATTTCTTGAATGTATAAAATACTTCTAACTTTGCACTTAAACCATAAACTTAAGAATATCTTGTAAAATCATCAATGAATATCACATAATACCTTTGATCATGAATTGAGTATGCTCTCATGGGTCCATTCACATTCGAGTGAATTATATGCAACTTCCTTGTAGCCTTGATAAATCCATACTTTTTGAAAGATAATTCGTGTAATTTTCCTTCCAACCATCCTTCACACGAATATGCATCGTCAAGCAAAAGTAGGAAAATTTTCCACCATACTTCTCTCTTTCATGTGCATGAGAGTTATATAATTGATATGACCATATCTTGCATGCCAAAGCCCCGTGTTTGCCTTTGGTGATATAGATGACACTGATTTTTTTACAAAAGTTAAAACAAATATCCCACTTCTATATTCATATTGTAAAAAATAATGCTCTTCATTCGGAGTGTGACTCTTACATGAATCCTTTTTGAAGTCCACTTCAAAACCATATGTACCACTTACATGAATCCTTTAGGTCTCATGAAGTAGTAGATGTAGAAGGTAGAAGAAGATGTGGTAGTAGATTAAGAAGTTGAAGACTTGCCTTTATTAGATTGTGACCAAGTTCTTCTTCTTTCCCTTTGATGGAAAAACCATAACTTGATCATTTTCCTCCATACTTTCTTTTTGTTGATCCTCATCTTGAACTAACGAAAACTGACGTTCCTCAAACGTTATTTCTCTCTCTCTCATGGAAAGAGAGAGAGATGTAACAAAAGGAACGGTACGATGAAGGAAGAGAATTGAGTAGAGTAGTTACCATCTCTTCATCAAAAACATTCATGCCAACATTGACAAGTTACAACTTACTACAAATATCATTCAACTTAAGAATGTGTCTCGATTGAATCACCAACCTTCATACATGGATTTGTTGAAACCCACATGAGAAGAGTTTTCCTTGTAGGATATCTACTTTGTGAAAGATTCTCCAACTCCAACCAAGCTTGACCAGAGGTTTTGCATGACTTGATCTGTGGTATAATATGACGCTTCACACCCATCGCAATAAGAGATAGTGCTTGAGCATCTCGTGAATCCCATCTTGACTTCTCCTCACTTTGACGATCTCTTTGTTTGTGGCTGAATACATAGGATAATAGACATTCCATCAAGTTTATCCTCTTGTTCTTATTTATCTCTATAATCTCCCATCTTGTATGTGCTTGTTTGTGGCTAAAGAAAAAACCCCTTCTTCTTATTCCATTTGCTGGGCATAAATTGGAACAACTGGTCTTTTGAAAGGACCTACATCCTCTCTTTGTCTTGGTCTTGGATAATTTCCACTGACAACTCCACATAAATAGTTAGACATTCCATCAAGTTTATGCTTGTCCTAATCTATCTCTACAATCTCCCATCTTGGGAACAAGTATGTATGTGTAATACATTCTCATATCAAGTGCCAGATGTAAGTAAGCCCACACACACAAGATCTTCCACACACTAGAACACCTTGCACACATACACAAGATCTACTTTAAGAACTTGAATTAAAAAGAATGACTATCCACAATGTGTGTATAAACATATGAATCTTATGGGCTGAAATCTGAATAGTTCTACGTACAAAACATGAGAGAAACGTGCCTAGAAGTATAAGAAATGAGTTTGTGTGTGTTGAGTAATTGATGGAATATAGGTTGATTATGGAAGAATCAGTCTCTGTGTTGTGCATGTAAGTGTATACCAGCAACATATGCTGTAAAAACTATATTATATGATGCAGACAGCTACAAAGACTTCTCCACTTGATGTAGATGACTAGAATAACCTTGGTACAGCAAGAAGATGGTGTAGAGCAGAACTTACCGTCAGTGAAACACACATAAGAATGTGTAGAAGAATGTAGGAAAGTGGGGGAAAAAAAAAAACGAGCAATTGACAGCAGCTCCACAAGATAGTGTACAGGAATCAACCGAAAGTGTATGTAAACATGCCTTTATATAGGCAACCAGCAGCCCCATGAATAAAACAAACGCACTCGTGTGAATTTTTTTTGAAAAAGCTGTGTATGCGCAATAATTTTTTCACAAAAAGCTTTCTTTTTACTTTAATTGGATGTGTGTAGCTCTATTTGTGCCCATGTGTTATTATAATAGCCCATTGATATGCTTTTCCAACTTAAAATAGGATCTGGACATGTGACAATTAAATAACATGTGAAAAGCTGGACATTAAGGTTTTAAAATTGAGGGCCTTAGAGTGTTCAGATGGACAAGTGTTATATATGGTTAGAAAGTTCTCTTTGAGTACTTTTGAAATATGTGGTTATCTAAAATACCATTTCTGACCATTTACCATTTCTCGAAGATGCCTTGATTCATATGTGAGACCTTGTCAACTAAATCCTAGTGTGGCCACCATCTCCATGGCCTCCTTACATGCTCATCTGCATAGAATCCCATCGTAAATAAAAAACTTCATAATAGCTTAACTGTCTTTGAACTAAAGCTATTTTTATTGGCAAGAATCTACAAATGTAGAAGCAAGAGACATCAAACTCAAGAGGAGCCTTTGTCAAAGTCCTCTCATCATCCAGATGAACAAGATGCCCATCCACTCCACTACTATTCTTACCACTCTATCCTTTCGTAGTATGAGAATGTGTGTACATCATCCATTGATGAGGAATGAGGTGTGCCACATATCCCGATAAAGATGGAAGCATATCAAGATTGTGGATATTTATTTGCTTCCCTTCAAGCCACCCATTCAAGAAGCTCATCCCATTTATATCTATGGTAAACCATTGTACCTAGAGAAATGTGCCTTGATTTGATCTTCCCCCCTACCTCCCTTGTCACCACATAAGTTACACACCAATCTTTGACTTCCACCTAAGCCAAACTTCCCTTGGCTTTTCACATACTTTCAACAATTCTATTTTGGTTTTTTACATGCTTCCATTTCGCTCCCTCCCTCCCCCCCCTCCCCCCCCCCCTTCTCTCTCTCTCTCTCTCTCTCTCTCTCTCTCTCTCTCTCTCTCTCTCTCTCTCTCTCTCTCTCTCTCTCTCTCTCTCTCTCTCTCTCTCTCTCTCTCTCTCTCTCTCTCTCTCTCTCTCTCTCTCTCTCTCTCTCTCTCTCTCTCTCTCTCTCTCTCTCTCTCTCTCTCTCTCTCTCTCCCTCTCTCTCTCTCTCTCTCTCCCTCTCTCTCCCCCTCTCTCTCCCCCCCCCTCTCTCCCCCCCCCCCTCTCTCTCTCTCTCTCTCTCTCTCTCTCTCTCTCTCTCTCTCTCTCTCTCTCTCTCTCTCTCTCTCTCTCTCTCTCTCTCTCTCTCTCTCTCTCTCTCTCTCTCTCTCTCTCTCTCATTCATTCTCTCTCTCTCATTCTCTCATTCTCTCATATTCATATATCAATCAAATGTCATTCATACCCCAATCATCACCTTGTGCACAAGACAGCACGAGGGCAATGTTGACCACGAGAATAGTGTTGCCTTCCCGAGGAAGATTAAACATCACATAGGTCAGTTTTTTGTCTATAACACAATGTGTTGTGAGCATCACAATGCAATGTGAT
>CM035420.1:134746471-134811471 GCA_020310875.1 Ceratopteris richardii
CCAAATTCCACAAAGCAGGAGAAGCTTTTACAGAACTTAGATGGCATTACAAAGAAGGTTAATCACCTTCTCATCACTTAGGTTTAAGCTTGTTATTGATCAAAAGGAGTACTTTTCTTTATTTAATTCAAGTCCGAAAGAGTAGGCTAATGAAAAAAGGTCCCTGCTCACATAGGGCGGAGACATGAAGAATTTATACCATGTGGCATAAGACTATTGGTTTATATGAATTTAAAGAGGTTCTGGACCAGCCTCATTTGGTGCCAGTTACATCTCCTCAGAACAAAAAGGGGACAGGTGGAAAATGAAAAATCTATAGCTCATTAATTTTGCATGGTCAATATGATGGTTGAGATGATTTTGCATTTGTTCTCAATTCCTAAGTGTGAATTGCTAGGCTGCAAGAAAAAGTATGCAAAAAAAAAAACAATATTGTGTTGTCGGAACAATGTGAATTCACCCTCAAAATAGCATTTGGATTTTACTCGAATGATGGTTTGAGACTCCGTCCTGAAATCCGAAATGAAAAGAGAAAATCAAATTGTTTAGCATAGAAGGATGGAGACCTTGAAAGGTCCTCCGGCTTTGTATTCACACAAGGGTTGGAACACAAAAAGAGAAATTGCATTGACAATTTGAGTTGGCTGAAGAGAATCCCTTGGGTGGGAGGGGGTGGTTCGTGATGATTATGGAGTTCATTTTTCTTTTAAATGCCACATATTTGTAGAGCGCGACTTAGGGTTAAGGGGGGTTCAAAACTAATTTCGTGAATATGTGGGGGGCTCAAATCTAAGGTCCATTTTAAATAGGATAGCAGTAGCATAGTTACTTTCTGATCCTCCACTCTGTGCACACCATGTGGTCATTGCAATTCACATAAGGGCAGAGGCCTTCTTTTTTTTGAATGCCATATCATGGCACACTTTGCTCAGAGACGTATCAGCCCCCTTCTGTCGCCCCTACATGATTTGAGGGAGTTCCATGGCATGTGGAACACTACAATTTTGTTTTGAAAAAATATACATTTTAATAATTTACACAATTGAGTACTTTTGTTTTGCATTCACATACTGTGGAGGCACGAAAATGCATGCATATTGTTCCACCCATATATCTGAATACACAAGAGGTGGAATTGTGCAAATGCTTCCCATTTTCGAGTGGAAGTTTAAGTTTTTTAGAGTATTTTCTAGTGCCCCTGTGTGAAATGGGCCTAATTTCGTGAATATGTACCACCTACTCAACACTCCACGGTAGCATTTCCATCGTGTAGTCTGAGTAACCCATGCCATATGTAAATTTTTCATTTGATAGTGTGCACAATAGAGCAGTGGCTCCATGTAATCTAAAACTGGCCTAATATCCACACATCGTTGATGGATTTGAACTTTCTTTCATCTCATGAGGAGAAAACAAGAGTAGAACAATTGGGGGGGCTCCTTTCATGAAGAACCGTTACATAAAAGTGGTTACAAGGTGGCCAAGTGTGTAGGGCTACATTGGCATGTGCCCTCTATTCATGGTGATGATTCTATCTCTTTCCTAAGATGTTCTTGGCACCTTCCAACTCCAAGTCATGTGTGATGGTTGATGGGTCTCACTTATCCTCCTGAAGCCCACAATCATCACTTCGGATTGTTGCATGGGAGGAATAAATACTCTATTACCAATTGTAACCACTAATGTCTATGTGAAAGGCAAATGGCCACTCGATGCTCTTATACATGTATCTTCTTTCTTTCATTATTGCAGTCATGGGAGGACTTCAACAATCAATGCTTATGAAGGAAAGACTTCTCATGAGGTCACCCATCCTAGTTTTGTCTTTTCTAAAGCTCGTTTAGCATGCAATTTTGGCCACCAAGCTACACCCACTTGGTAATTGACAAGGGATAAAGACCAAGCTTGGCCTTACCTTGAGCATCATTTGGTTCTTCAAAGGTTTCTTCTTAGCCTCACAGAGCTTGTTTGAAGCATTCCTTGGGTAATTTTTTTAGTTGTCTCAAAGCCCTTTGGTGCATACTTTCCTTTGCACAACTTCAAGAACTTGGAGGGAATGTTCTTTCTGCTTCATCTATAGGGAATGTTGAGCTTTCTTGAATTTTTTTTCCATACTTAAGCTAAAAGGTTTCCTGAACAAGTTTATTGTGGTGGAAGAAGCCACGACTGATCGATAGTTCATCGATACTTGTGAGCTTGCTTTGCAAGAGTGTGTTGAGTCTCAATTATACTTGTTCATTGGTCACATATATATTTATTGAGCACATTGTATGTATGTTTCTATGGACACCACCTATGTATGTTCATGTAGTTTATGACATGGTGGTCACAGTTTGCATTAAACATTTTGACGTGTTGAAAAAGTGGGTCATGGTGAAGTTATGTAGTTGGGAGATACCTAGATGTCGAGTTCAAGGCCTCCTCATTGATGTAAGTAGAAGTCTTACCCTTAACCTCTCCATAAGAGATGTATGATAGTAGACCATAGGTGCTCAATAAGCAAAGTTGGCTTCTCTTCTTGGTTATATGTAGTGAGCATTACAAAGGATAAGCAATGAGACACTCATATAGTTTAACGATATATTGATATGTTTATTGACATTGGTTTGATGCTTTTTTCTACAAAAGAGACTCTACCAATTTTTCACATATTTTAACTTTCAACCATACAAGGGCTTAATTGCTCCCCATAGAGTGCTCATGATACTCCATTGTTGGTATATACACAATTATTGGCCGATCATCTACTGATTATTATTCGTCATATGTTCATTTTTTTAGGGAAGCTCTATCAAAATTCCCTTAAAATATGACACAACCAATTTTTTTTTCTGTCTATGGTGCTTTATCTCTCCTAGTTGTATCAAAGTTTGATTTTTTGGTTATTTGATATCATGGCATCAAATGTTTCTATTATGTCTAGCGGATCACAAGCTGGTGCAAGTGCTTCCAATAAGAGTTAAAAATTTCAAGGAAAATATAATTTTATGATTAAAACGTTTGATGGCTCTAATTTCTCTTTGTGGAAGAATTAGATTGCAAGAGAACTACAAATTACGACCACCACATGTTCTAGAGAGATGACTCTCCTCCCAACCTTATGCCTATATATATAGCTGCTCAAATCAATGAGGACCACAAATGTAACTAGAGTCCACAAGTGCATGTGCGATCTCCTCCATTCCTTTCATATCTTCCACTAGAGTCTACTAGTAGTTGAAGTGATCTCAACCACTGCTTTAGTACATTCCACTAGAGTCCACTAGTGGTTGATATACTCGCCACTTGAGTTAAGTCTCACTAGTCTCAAGTTTACTCACGTTAACTTGAGTTAGAAGGCTCTAGAGCTCCTTGGGCAAAACACTCTCCCCATGCTCTCCATGGGGATTTAACCCATAGATAGATAGATAGATAGATAGATAGATAGATAGATAGAAAGAAAGAAATATATATATACATACATACATACATACATACATACATACATACGTACATACGTACATACATACATACATACATACATACATTCATTCATTCATTCATTCATTCATACATACATACATACATGCATGCATACGTACATACCTAAATACATATAGACATACATACATACACACACATACAACATACATACAAACATACATACGATACATACATACATACATACATACAAACATACATATGATACATACATACATACATGCATACATACATACATACCTACCTACCTACATACATACATACATACATACATACATACATACATACAAACATACGTACATACATACATACATACATCCATACATACATACATGCATACATACATACATGCACACATGCATAAATGCATACATGCATAGATGCATACATACATGCCTACATACATACACACACATACATACATACATACATACATACATACATACATACATACATACATACATACATACATACATACATACATACATACTACGTACATACACACGCACATACATACATTTGTACATACATTCATATGTACATACATACATACATACATACATACATACATACGTACGTACATACGTACATTTGTACGTACATACGTATGTACGTACATATGTACATATGTACGTACATACGTACGTATGTACATACATACATACATACATACATGCATACATACATACATACATACATACATACATACATACATACATACATACATACATACATACATACATACATACATACATATGCACATGCATAGATACATACATACACACATCCATACATACACACATCCATACATCCATCCATCCATAAATACATCCATCCATACATACATACATCCATCCATAACAAAGAGTTGTAACGAATGAGAACTATGTCGATGAAAGAGAAATCCCTCGTCATCTTATATCTGAAAATGTTTTATACTAGTATACATATTCTCAAAAATCAACTGAAAGCTTATGATTTTTGGACTTTTTTGTTATTTTTTGAAAATTTTGGAGCTCAAAAAGTGGCCAAAATTTTGATAGTTTAAAATTGATTAAAATTTTCATGCAAAAGATAAAGATTAAACGTGTATTCGATGGAGAACTCGAATAGTGAATAAAAAAATGCTAGAGAACATGATTTCTCTTTGCGAACCGCTTTGGAGCATTTGTGTGAGCACCAAAACTATTGTAGATTTTCATATCAAGCCAAAACTTTCTTTATCTATGTCTACACCCCCCTTATCAGATGCATTGATTAATTTTGAGACTGTTGCAATATCTCTTCTTCTTCTCCTTCTATATCAACAAGAGCTCTATCCTCATCCAAGTACATACCAAGTTCGACAAGATCATGCATAGATCTTCTTGTTTTCGTATGATTAGTTGTCTCACATAGATTATGAAGCTTTTGCTTTATCATACAGTTGTTTTCCTCAAGTGGTAATTTTTGTTAATGCAAAATCATGAACAAGAATATATGCACCATCCATTATAAGAGTTGATGTATTGTGAATATTCTTTTTCTTTTTTTGAGCCTATTCGTTTAGTATCACATACCATTTCTAAGTTATAGTTACCTATGAATGCATTAGTACTCTTAGTATAATATCAATGGACTATCAAATCCCATATTCTACTTTGATCAATATCTTTAATGACCTCTAAAACTTTCACAATCCAAAATGGTTTGGTAGACTCATCACCATTAGCAAGGACCACAATAAGTGTTCCAACATTTATTTCTTTCTAATTTCCATGCCATCATGCTTCATCTTGTTTTGTCATCCTTGGGCCTACATAAATATTCTTTTCTAGTGGATGAATAAAGCTTATTTGCATTACCTAATTTGAAGGGCTTTGGTGTGCAGAACAAGAGGAGGAAGGAGGAGATGGAAGGAGAGAGAAGAGAGGAACGATGTGCGGACATGCATGGGAGCCTCGAAACCCACATAATGAACTCTCGTGAGGCAATGCTCTATATATGATGTATATATATGAATATGGGGGTAAGGTCACATGACCCTTACATCCCCAACAATATCCCACTTAAGGGTCAATGTGACCGTAAGTGGTAACATATACAAAGAATGATGTAGGACTATACAATAATGTACAGGAAGAGTCCGAATCTCTACCCATACCAGATCAGCCTACACCAACTGCCTCGAACAAGGTGTATCCATGCACCTCAAACTGCTCTAGACTCATATCGATAAGAGTCGAGCTCACATATGACTGATGCAAGAACTGATGAAGTTCCTGCAAAGCTCCCACTCGCTCTATGCCTATGTCAATCATCGAACGACTGACAACTCCAAGTGCAAATGCTCCAATAGCAACTGCAATGTCTGGTCTCGAGCATAACAACTCGTACATCAGACTCCCGAATGCTGACGAAACATGTGCTATCCTGGCTAACCTAAGTATGTCGGCCATGCCTATATCCAAGGCATCCAAAGCACTATCATCAAGACCAACATGTCCTGATATATCTGTGTCAACATCTGGCATGAGCGAATCCAAGAATGACTGCATAATAGCTGACTCCTCAACATCTAAATCAGTCATCCTATCAACCAAGGATGTGTCTAGGTGTGCATCCTGAGAGCTAATATGCTCTACCATACACTGTGTATCATGAGAGCAATCCTGCTCTACCACACCAAGTGTATGATCATGCTCCACATGAGCTAACTGTACAACATCAACACCAAGGTCAAACTGATGATCACACTCTAACTGAGTATCATCATAATGCTCTACATGAGCATCCACATCATGCTTTAAAGCATCCAACTGATCATCCAAAGTGTGCTCCACAAGAGCATCCATATGATCAAAACAATCATGCTCTATATAAGCATCATGAGCATCCAAAATATGCTCTACATGTGCATCCATCTGAGCATCTGAATCCTGCTATACATGTGCATCATGAATGTCAATAGACCTATGTGTAGGTAGACAAAATGAGACATGACGAGTCTCACACTGCACATAAGGCTGAACTCCCACTGAGATGAGACTGTCTCTCACATGAAGTACCTGCAGTGGATACGTGTGCCCAACCTTGGCACCTCTGACAAGCATAAGCTGTCCCAACTGCAATTGAAAATGATGCTCACCAAGGAATGCATAACATCTGCTCTCCTGTAACTGGCTAACTGAAATCAAGCTCATACGGAATGAAGGCACATAGCGTACATGTCTGAGCATAAGTGATGCTCCACTAGGTAGCATAAGGCATATATCTCCGACACCCTCAATGTCATATGTCATACCATCAGGCATATGCACACATCCACGACTCTCACCTGAGAATCGACAAAACCACTCACGATGTGGAGTAATATGAAAAGTGGCTAATGCATCAAGCAACCAAGCCATATGTGTGCTATCCAATGAACAAGAGGAATCATGAGATGAACCATAGGAGAAAGTGATATCACCATCACTGGCATAATCAACTGCCATAGACTCTCCTGAAACTACTACCTGACCTGCATCACGTGCATATCTCTGACATTGTCGTCGCATCCACCTGAAGCAACGTCGTCGAATATGGCCCTCATGACCACAATGCCAACATCGAAGTCGTCATACATAACAGACTCATATATAGAATCCACAAGCTGTAATCGAATAGTGGAGCTGGCCAATACATCCATATCCATCCATACGTGGTCGGGCATGTCACGAGGCCTCTGTGCATCTCTATGCACATACATGTGTAACCCTGCACGAACCAATGTATGCCAGATCTGAGCTTTCCATCTCGGAAAGTCAGTGCCATCAAATCGAGAAGACATCATGCTGGCAATCCAAGAGACTAGCAATGTAACAAGAGACTAGAAACAATACTCTATCCTCAATAGGATCACACCTGCATATCCATATGCATAACTAACATCACAAATGTCTCGATGGAGAAGGAACCATGTGAACCACCTGTCACATTACCATGCATCTACCATGCATATAAAACCATGAGCATAAGCCTGATCACCAAGTCTCCAAAGTGACCAAATAGATGTGAAAGAATCCTGGGAAAATTTCGACAGAGTATCCCCTGTAAACTGAGCAATCAAACATGATAACCAATATCAAAGGAACAATGAATAATCTGTCACCACCTGTCACTGATGTAATCAAGGATAATGGCAAATACATATGCCCATAAACTAATGGCAATACATGCCAATACAATGGCAATACAACTCCCACTGAAGAATAAATCCTACAAGATGGTCCAATCTGTCACGAACAATGTGTGACCAAGTCCAAGTGAATGGAGATAATCAATGATCCAAAGCTATCACACAAGCTTCAAGATCCACTAGAGCTCCTTTCTAGCATAAAAGCTGTTAAAATTTCGGCAGCATCTCCTTTGTAAAATGGACTCTAGAACCAAAATAACCATGTGGGAATCACCATCCACAATATCAAATCAATGACCAAATGCTAATAATGGTGACAAACGAATGTGTAACTGAGGCTCCAATCTGGATCATGTACCTGCAAAGAAAACAAAAGATACAAGTACCAAACAAGATCCAAAATCAACTCTCATAAAAGTATGTGCAACCACCGGCAAGTAAATCCATAACCAAGTGGCATAAGCAAGATATAGACCACAATGCCACTATACATCCATGATGACATAAACCTCAAAAAAAAGTATACCACAATGTCATCTTACATGCCAAACACGTAACAAGATCATGCTCTACTCTCATATGGAGGAGCTAACACAATGATCATACATGTACAATGTCTTGAAGCTCTGAAAATAAGAGCTCATGATGACATAAACCTCAAAAAAAAGTATACCACAATGTCATCTTACATGCCAAACACGTAACAAGATCATGCTCTACTCTCATATGGAGGAGCTAACACAATGATCATACATGTACAATGTCTTGAAGCTCTGAAAATAAGAGCTTGCACACCATAAATTCTCCCTTGAAGAAGTTCCAAACGAAAATGAAACTCCAAATGCAACTAGGGTTGTTATGACAAAGATGTGCTGCTCTGTGTTTTGCTATTTCAGAGGTGATTACCTCTGAATCTGAACTTTTGGTCTTCAGCAAACTTAAAGATCTAATTCTTGGCTACGTAACGACATAAAGAACACCTCAATCGGAGGTGCGTAGCTCAAGATATGCTCAAAACAAGCACCTGCTGTCAATTTCAATTTCACTTGCAACAGTACTACTCTGTATTCTGCAATTTCGGCAACCTAAAACTCAGAATCTGGATCTGAGTTCTTCTACAAAGTTGTAGCTATCTTTCCAAGCCACGAGCATCAAGTTGAATCATTGCATTCTTAGCTGTAGAACTCAAGTTATGACAAAAAAACCGACCTGTTGTCCTACTCAATGTAGATTCATCTTCTACAATTCTCTGCGTTTTTCGAATTTTTGGCACTTCAGAAGTTCGAACCAGGTTCTGCGCCCTCTATGAAGTTGTAGCTCTCTGTGTTAGCTACGCACAGAACTTTAAAACGCATCAATCCGAGCTTCGTAGCTCGAGTATACTGAACAGCTGTCAAGAGATACCGACCTGCACTTCTACCCCTTCTAACCTAAGCTTCCATTGAAGCTTCTTGCACACCAGCCTTCAACATGCTCTGATACCAATGAAGGGCTTTGGTGTGCAGAACAAGAGGAGGAAGGAGGAGATGGAAGGAGAGAGAAGAGAGGAACGACGCGCGGACATGCATGGGAGCCTCGAAACCCACATAATGAACTCTCGTGAGGCAATGCTCTATATATGATGTATATATATGAATATGGGGGTAAGGTCACATGACCCTTACATCCCCAACATACTTGGTCCACATTCATTGATCTTTGTGTGCTAAGATCCCATGTGAATGGAATATCAATTGGCCAATGGTGTGCAATGTTATTCTTTGTAACCTCTTCTTGATGGTTAAAAAAAGCATCCCACCAAGATACATCTTCATCCCTAGCATATTTTTTTGCATTCTCAATCTGCCTCTTCTTTTCAATAAGTACATGCATCCCCTTTTACTTTGCTCAGCCACATTTCCACATCTTTCCATATTGCTTTTATCTTCATATGGTGTTTTTTCTACACCATAAACATTCAAAATAGGAACATGTAATAAAAATTTGTATCCATCTTTAGGCTCCTACCCAAGAGAACATGAATACTATTTTGCAAATAAAAGAGTTATATCATCAAGCCTCCTCATCAAGAATACATGGTTGAAACTAAACTCTGCAATGGAGCCAAAACCTTAGTACTGTTATCAAGACCCGAGCATAACTACTGTTAGAAGGCTCTAGAGCTCCTTGGGCAAAACACTCTCCCCATGCTCTCCATGGGGATTTAACCCATAGATAGATAGATAGATAGAAAGAAAGAAAGAAAGAAATATATATATACATACATACATTATACATACATACATTATACATACATACATACATACATACATACATACATACGTACATACGTACATACATACATATATACATACATACATACATACATACATACATACATACATACATACATACATACATTCATTCATTCATTCATACATACATACAGACATAAATACATATAGACATACATACATACACACACATACAACATACATACGATACATACATACATACATATATACAAACATACATATGATACATACATACATACCTACCTACCTACCTACCTACCTACATACATACATGCATACATACATACAAACATACATACATACATACATACATACATACATACATACATCCATACATACATGCATACATACATACATGCATAAATGCATACATACATGCCTACATACATACACACACACACATACATACATACATACATACATACATACATACATACACACATACATACATACATACATTTGTACATACATTCATATGTACATACATACATACATACATACATACGTACGTACGTACATACATACGTACATACGTATGTACGTACATGTGTATGTACGTACATACGTATGTATGTACATACATACATACATACATACATACATACATGCATACATACATACATACATATGCACATGCATAGATACATACATACACACATCCATACATACACACATCCATACATCCATCCATCCATACATACATCCATCCATAACAGAGAGTTGTAACGAATGAGAACTATGTCGATGAAAAAGAAATCCCTCGTCATCTTATGTCTGAAAACCTTTTATACTAGTATACATATTCTCAAAAATCAACTGAAAGCTTATGATTTTTGGACTTTTTTGTTATTTTTTGAAAAGTTTGGAGCTCAAAAAGTGGCCAAAATTTTGATATTTTAAAATTGACATCTCCTGAATCTATATGAGAAATATAAAATTGATTAAAATTTTCATGCAGAATATAAAGATTAAACGTGTATTCGATGGAGAATCTCGAATAATGAATAAAAAAATGCTAGAGAACATGATTTCTCTTTGCGAACTGCTTTTGGAGCATTTGTGTAAGCACCAAAACTATTGTAGATTTTCAGATCAAGTCACAACTTTCTTTATCTATGTCTACACCCCCCTTATCCATTGATTAATTTTGAGACTGTTGCAACATCTCTTCTTCTTCTCCTTCTGTATCAACAAGAGCTCTATCCTCATCCAAGTACATACCAAGTTTGACAAGATCATGCATAGATCTTCTTGTTTTCATATGATTAGTTGTCTCACATAGATTATGAAGCTTTTGCTTTATCATACAGTTGTTTTCCTCAAGTGGTAGTTTTTGTTAATACAAAATCATGAACAAGAATATATGCACCATCCATTATAAGAGTTGATGTATTGTGAATATTCTTTTTCTTTTTTTGAGCCTATTCATTTAGTATCACATACCATTTCTAAGTTATAGTTACCTATGAATGCATTAGTACTCTTAGTATAATACCAATGGACTATCAAATCCCCTATTCTACTTTGATCAATATCTTTAATGACCTCTAAAACTTTCACAATCCAAAATGGTTTGGTAGACTCATCACCATTAGCCATCATGCTTCATCTTGTTTTGTCATCTTTGGGCATACATAAATATTCCTTTCTAGTGGATGAATAAAGCTTTGAAGATTATTTGCATTACCTACTTGGTCCACATTCATTGATATTTGTGTGC
Organism: Ceratopteris richardii; assembly: GCA_020310875.1. Lineage (NCBI taxonomy): Eukaryota > Viridiplantae > Streptophyta > Polypodiopsida > Polypodiales > Pteridaceae > Ceratopteris > Ceratopteris richardii. The sequence continues at coordinate 134,758,125 of CM035420.1, forward strand.
TAAGATCCCATGTGAATGGAATATCAATTGGCCAATGGCGTGCAATGTTGTTCTTTATAACCTCTTCTTGATGGTTAAAAAAAGCATCCCACCAAGATACATCTTCATCCCTAGCATATTTTTTTGCATTCTCAATCTGCCTCTTCTTTTCAATAAGTACATGCATCCGCCTTTTACTTTGCTCAGCCACATTTCCACATCTTTCCATATTGCTTTTATCTTCATATGGTGTTTTTTCTACACCATAAACATTCAAAATAGGAACATGTAATAAAAATTTGTATCCATCTTTAGGCTCCTACCCAAGAGAACATGAATACTATTTTGCAAATAAAAGAGTTATATCATCAACCCTCCTCATCAAGAATACATGGTTGAAACTAAACTGTGCAATGGAGCCAAAACCTTAGTACTGTTATCAAGACCTGCTGAGCATAACTACTTAAAGTCATAAATCTGTGTAAGATGTTGAACATCAAGTTTTGGAGTATATGCATAAGAAATCAACACAGATAATATTGGAAGAGTAAAAGCATTATGGCATGCCAACCTCTTAGAGAATTTATTGAACAATTGATCAATGTGATCATGAGTGTGCAATGGAGCCAAAACCTTAGTACTGTTATCAAGACCTGCTGAGCCTCCTCATCAAGAATACATGGTTGAAACTTGTTGGAGTTAGTTTGCAGAAGCACGCGAACAGCACAAGGAAGAAGAAGAAGCTTGGAGCACAACAACACAATACTGAATGTATTACTAGAGAATGTACAAAGATAAGTAGCCCATTAGGGCAATAGGCATATATACAAGCCGGGGGAAAAAAACCTCCTAAAGAGGGAAAAAAGTGCCTCGGCGGTCCTAGTGTGTTCACACACATCACTACCTAAATATATCAACAAATCCCCCCTGGGAGTGATGCGGTGAACAAGGAGCTGGCACTCATGCATAAGGAAGTGCCAAGCTATGTGGAAATCACTCCACAAAAGGAAGTAAGCCCAAAACTTTGCAAAAAGCTTCAATCTTCTCCCTAGGCAGAGCCTTCGTGAAAAGGTCTGCAATGTTCTCCTGCATGGACACATATGCCAAGCTGATCTCCCCAACAAAGAACCTCTCCCTGACATAATGATAATGCACCTCAATGTGCTTCATGCGAGCATGGAACACAGGGTTCCTCGCAACTGCCAATGTGCTCTGACTGTCAGTGAAGATGGTGGTGGCAAAAGATTGACCAACACCCAAATCAGCCATAAGGCGTCTGAGCCACACACACTCAACGGTAGCTGTGAAAGCTGCCGTATACTCAGCCTCACAACTAGAAGTGGCCACAGTAGGCTGCTTCTTGCTCAACCAAGATATACATGCACTACCAAGCATGAAGCAAAAACCACTGGTGGACACACGAGTGTCATAGCAACCAGCCCAATCTGTGTCAGAAAAAGCATGCAAATCTGGCGGTAGTGATCCCCCCTTGGGATAAAACAACCCAAGTAGCCGAGTACCACTCAAGTAGCAAAAGATGCGCTTAACCGCCTTCCAATGCGTGACTCCTGGGCAATGCATAAACCTGCTCATCTGTGAGATAGCAAACTGAATATCTGGCCGAGTAATGCATAAGTAAATCAAGCATCCAACAGCCTGCTGATAGAGAACAACATCAAATGCATCTCCAGCATCATGAAGACTCAATCGTAAACCTGTCTCCATAGGAGTGGCGATAGGCTTACAGTCTTCAAGGCCAAAACGCTGCAATAATGTGTCAATATATTTCGTTTGACACAAAGCCATTCCACCATCAACGTGCATAAACTGAATGCCCAAATAATGATGCAAATGCCCCAAATCAGACATCTCAAATGAGGCATGCAAATCAGCCTTAAAATCAGCAATATGCTTCTCAATAGGACCAGTGAGCAGCATGTCGTCAACATAGACAACAATGATCAGAAGCACATCATTAATAATGTGCCAGTATATTTCGTTTGACACAAAGCCATTCCAAAATCAACTTGCATAAACTGAATGCCCAAATAGTGATGCAAATGCCCCAAATCAGACATCTCAAATGAGGCATGCAAATCAGCCTTGAAATCAGCAATATGCTTCTCAATAGGACCAGTGAGCAGCATGTCATAACCATAGAGAACAATGATCAGAAGCACATCATTAGCACGCTTAACATATAAGGTGCTTTCAGTTGGACTATTCTCAAAACCATGTGCAACCAGATAGGCATGTATCTTCTCATACCAAGCACGTGGTGCTTGCTTTAAACCATATAATGCCTTCTTTAACCTGCACACCTGGTTTTCATGCCCTTTCTGCATAAAGCCACGGGGCTGAAAAACATACACTTCTTCATGCAAGTCACCATTCAGAAATGCTATTTTAATGTCCAACTGATATACATTCCAACCATGATGGGCTGCAAGTGCACAAATGCTCCGAACAGTAGTCATACGACATGTACGTGCAAATGTCTCATCAAAATCAATGCCTCTTTCTTGCGCATAACCCTTTGCAACAAGCCTAGCCTTATACCTGTCCACTGTACCATCAGGTTTACGCTTCAGCTTGTATACCCACTTAGTGCCAATGGCCTTCTTGCCAGGAGGCAAGTCACATAAAGACCAAGTACCATTCTTCATTATAGCATCGTATTCAGATTGCATAGCAGCGATCCAATTTTCTGAATTTTGTGCTTCATCAAACAAAACAGGCTCATTCTCATCACAGAGACTAGATGCAGCCATAGCATAGCAATCTGATGCAAAAGAGGCACTATGAGAGCCTGAACGAGTACGATATGACAGAGGTGCATCTAATTTGCTGTCATGCAAAGTCTACCTAGTCATTTTGTCATTTTATCATGCGAAGTTTGCCTAGTCATTTTGAAACCTGCAAAGGCTGAGAAGTTGCCTCATTAGGACCAACACTAGACTGTCCACCTGTAAAAAGAGGCATCAAAGTTTCATACATGTCTTTGGAGCTAACAGATGTCTCCTTGGTACATGAAAGCAATGGCTGAATAGCATCTTCCACAAAAACAACATCACGGCTAACCAGAATGCATTTAGTCTGTGGATGATACAGACGATAGCCTTTACTTTCAGAATTGAACCCAACAAAAATACATCATCCAATTTTCTGCAATGTTGTTCAGGCACTAATGCATATGCCAAACAACCAAAAACACGCAGATGAGCAACAAATGGCTTGCGGTCATGCCAAGCCTTATATGGAGTGATAGACTGCAGCGCTTTAGTGGGAAACCTGTTAAGTACATATGCTGCACACATGACAGCCTCAAGCCAGAAACTATGTGGTAAAGCTTGACTCTTGACCATACACCTCGCCATCTCCATGAGTGACCTGTTCTTCCATTTAGCAACTCCATTCTATTGAGGTGTATACGGCATTGTACACTGGTGTTATATCCCACGTTCAGCCAGAAATGCATTAAAATCAGAAGACATATATTCCCCCCCTCGATCAGAATGGAGGGTGCCCATTTTACATGCTGACAGATTTTCAGCCAAAACCAAAAACTGTTTGAAGCACAAAAACACTTCAGACTTTGCCTTCAATGGATATACCCATGCATTCCTGGAAAAATCATCAATGAAAGTCACAAAGTAAAGATAATTTCCAAAAGAAGGTGTCTGCATAGGACCACAAACATCACTATGTAGAAGCTGCAATTTCTGCGTAGCCCGAACTGAACCATCTTTTGGAAAGGAGGAATGCTGCATTTTGCCCAAAATACAGCCTTCACATACATGTTTTCCAGGTGCCTCAAGCTTGGGCAAAGAAGACACCATATCAGATTTCTGCAGGCGTAGCAAACTAGCAAAATTCAGATGACCAAAGCATGCATGCCAAAGCTTTGCATCTGACATAGCCTGAGAATCATGAACTGCACATGCCGAATCATTCACAGATCTTTCATAGTCTATGAGCTTATACAGCCCACAACATAAAATGCCAAAAGCAATAATAACATCGCCATTTGACAGATCATGAACTGTACATCTGTCATCAATAAATTTCACAACCAAGCCAATCTTGGCTAATGCAGAAACTGATAACAGATTCTTCTTGATCCCTGGCACAAATAAAGCATCTGACAAGGTGAAAGAACTACCATAAGTAGTAGTCAGAATGATCTTCCCAACTCCCATAAGAGGATAAGAGGAGTTGTTGGCGCATGTGCCATTATTCCCTGTAAGGGCAGGCTCGAGTGAAGAGAAGAAACTGCGCTGCGAGGTAATATGTTTGGTCGCCCCATTGTCAAAGTACCAAACATCTGAGTCCACTGCAGACATGCACTGCTCATGAGAAGATGGGTCAAAACTGCAAACTGTAGTAAACGCCCATTCTTCTTCCTGCACAAGATTGGCAGACTCTGTTTTATGTGTAGAGGCTTCTGCAACAACCATTCCAACCTCCTTTTCCTTTGCCTCTTTTGCAGCCAGTTTTGGAGAGTTCTTTATGATATGATCATTCCCTTTACAGTACTTGCAAAACAATTTCTACTTTTCTGATTTCTTCTCATCTTTATCCTAGTTCTTCGAATGTGCAACATTTGCAGATTTCTGCTTACTAGTAGAAGAGCTCCATTTTCCTTTGCCCTTCTGACTAGCCAGGAAAGCTTGATCTGCAACACGCATAATGGACCTGTTATGCCTGGACTGATCTTCCTGCAACAGAACAGAGACTAACTCCTCAAATGATAAGGCATTCGGATTGCCTTTCATCATCAACCGAAGAGTAGAAGCAAAACTCTTATATGAATCAGGAAGACCATTCAGAACGGTCTGCACAAGTGAGCTATCTGGTATAACCTCATCAACAGAAATCAACTGTTCCTTCAAATCTTTGATCTTCGTTAGGAAACTGTCCATAGAATCACCTTCATTCATGTGCTCACTCTCCAACTGTTTTCGGAGGTAAGCAACACGAGCCTCATTCCTACCTTGGTACAATGTGGTAAGTGTATCCCAAGCATCCCTAGCTGTTCTACAAGAGCGAATATGAGGAATAATGGCATGTTTGACAGACAAAGCTATCAATGCATGTGCCTGGGCATCTCGGCCATCCCAACAAATCTTCTCTGTAGTAGGTGCAGCAGAAACAATAGCATGAACAGGAATCTGCACAATATCATCTTCGACACCATCTTCATCAGCTCCAGCTCCTGTATTCGCAGTACCTGTTGTTACAGGTGTAACATGACGTCTTTCAACACCCTGCACAATATTCCACAATCCTTTTGCAACCAATACATGTCGCATCATATAAGCCCATAATGGGTAGTTGGTACCATCCAACTTATCCTCAACAACCAATATACGGAATGCATCAATGCTTTCAACCATGGCCGGTGACTAAAATACCTTGATGCAGAAAATTGACTGTATCTCAAAAAGTTGAACGGAACTGCCCAGACAAGTTCTGCTAAACTTGTAGCAGACTTTGAGACGCTTATACTGGCAAACAGAAACAGGTATATACCTTTGGCACAAAAAGACGAAATAGCCTGCACAAGCACTGTGATAGTGCGTTCGGAGGCCGAAACGAGCTCAGATCGCGATTTCGACACCACACAGCAAAGCTGTTTTGATCTCTGAAACACCGTGAGTATGCTCACCAAATTTCGTGCGAATCTGAGACTCCAAACGGAGGAGTGTAGACGGTGCCCTAGATGAAGCGACGACCTACTCTGATACCAATTGTTGGAGTTAGATGTCTGCGGAAGCACACAAACAACACAATGAAGAAGAAGAAGCTTGGAGCACAACACACAAGACTAAATGTGTTACTAGAAAATGTACGAAGATAAGTAGTCCATTAGGGCAATAGGCGTATATACAAGCCGGGGGAAAAAAACCTTCTAAAGAGGGAAAAAAGTGCCTCGACGGTCCTAGTGTGTTCACACACATCATTACCTAAATATATCAACAATAATGGAAGAACCATTACATGTTTTCATGGTTTGCATATGCTTATGTTTTTGTAGTAGTGATTTGAAATTTTCTTGTCATATGCTGTCTTCTCTAAACAAAAATAAAGGGTCAGGACTGAGGTATATTATTTGAAGTTCAATTTTTATACATCAACATAGAATCGATGGACTTGAATTCTTGTACACATGAACATATAATCCATCAGAAGTCCATGAGATCCTCCAAAGCTGAGCCTGGAGGCAGACAGCTTCTGAAGATATTTCGGCTTGAAAACTTTTTTCTAGTAGATGCCAACTTCCAAGACCAAGTGATTCGCGCCAGGAAGCCCCACTGAACTTCGTTTGGACAATATCAGATTTGTTAGTTTGCGTATATACAAAGAGATGATTCATTGATTGGTGGGCATGTTAGCTTCAAGTCGCATATCCTTTAAAGGGAGAAAGTTCTGGGACGACATAGATTGTTCAGAGCTTTTGTACGCTATAGGTCTGGATTTTGGTAATCGATGAGAAGTCCAAGACAACAGTCCACGTAAAATCTGCAGGCCCACATGAAGATATTTCTGTAACATGCGGCATGTTCAGCTACACCATTTTTCATGAATGTCCTGCCCCAAGGTTACCATACAACAGAAGGAAGCTGCTTCTTTGAGAGACGAGGTTTCCGGGCCCAGAGCTTTCTTTCCGAGGTATTGTAACCAGCTGGTGCTGCTGCACAGTGTAACTTTATTCTATCTTTGCTTGATTTCCTTTTGCTTGTTTTTGGATTGTATCACAGACATCTTTGAAAAAATCCTACTCATTATCAAGAACCAAAGAGAATGACAATCAAGCTAAACGTGTTATTGAAATCTCTGCGAAGTCATCGATTGTCAACACCATTCAAGTCGAGGCACAGGAGGAGGAGAAAGAGAAAGAAGAAAGTAATACATTCCCAATAACAAACATTTTTCATGACAATGCCAGCGTAACTCATAACCTGATGACTTCTCTCAAGGCTTGTATTGAACAGAAAGATTTGGAGAAAGGCATCAAAATTCACGCCGCAATAGCCAGTAAAGGCATTCTAAAAAATGATATTTTCCTTGCAAACACATTAATCAATCTGTATGCAAAATGTGGTTCAATGGACAAAGCCCAGGAAATATGTAACGATATTCCAGTCAGAACTGTAGTCACATGGAATATTCTCATTACTGGATATATAGAGCATGGGCGAGGAGAGGAAGCACTACATTGTTATCAACTTATGCAGGATGAGGGCCTCTCTCCAAACGCATCTACTTTCACTTGTGTTTTGAAAGCATGTGCTATTATAGGGGTGGCAGAGAAAGTCCTGGAGCTACATGCACGGATCGAAAGTGAGGGCTTGCTGGAGAAGGATCTCATTGTTGGAACTACCTTGGTTGATACATATGGCAAGTTGGATATGATGAAGAAAGCACAAGAAGTATTTGACAGGCTTCCAGTTTATGACACAATCACATGGAATGTACTGATCATGGGCTATGCTCGACATGGCCATGCTGTAGATGCATTGTACTATTTTGAAAAAATGCAGCAGCATGGTTTTTACCCAGGTGATGTTGCTTTCATTGCCAGTTTGAAAGCATGTGCTGCTATTATGGAAATCCATAGGGCTCAGGAATTGCATGCTGAAATTGTAAAAGTTGGTTTTGATCAGAAAGGTAATTTGATCAATAATGCACTGATAGACCTATATGCAAAATGTGACCTTATTGTAGAGGCACAGACAGTGTTTGACAATATTCTTATCCACGATGTAGTTTCTTTTGGTGCTCTTATTGCTGCATATGCTCATCTTGGTTATGATGGGGAGGCGATGCTATGCTTCAACCAAATGCTTCTGGAGAGTGTTTCACCAAATGAGATGATCTATACCTCTATTTTGAAAGTATGCAGCAACTTGGGGGTCATTAACAGGGCCTTCTATTTACATTCACAGATTGTCAAAGAGGGATTGTCTGAAGAACTGAACATTAGTAGAGCACTGATGGATATGTATAGCAGTTTTGGTTTGCTTCAGGAATTACAAGAAGTTTTTGACAGGCTTCTGCACTATGATGTGTTTTCTTTTAACCTTCTTATTGCAGGATTTTGTAAAAATGGTTATGATGAACTGGCACTGAGTAATTTTGAAAAGATGAAAGCCAAAGGTCTTTCTCCGAATTCCAATACAATAGTTTGTATTTTGAGAGCTTGTGCCAATATTGGAGCATCTGACAAAGGTCAACAAATACATGAACAAGTAATCAGATGCCACTCCTTAGAAACTGATCTGGCAGTTGGTACATCCCTAGTGGACATGTATGCCAGATGTGGCTTACTCGAAAAGGCACAGGAAGTGTTTGATGCACTTCCAGTGCATGATTTAGTTTCTTGGAATGCATTAATAGGTGGCTACTGTGAACAAAAGCATAGTGAAGAAGCTATGTCTTGCTTCGACCACATGAAAAATGAGGGCTTTCTACCTGATACAGTCACTTTCTTGTCTGCACTTAAAGCTTGCAGTGACATGCAATCTATTTGTCAGGGAATGCAAATCCATATAGAGATTGAGAAAATAGGATCCTTGGATGATGATCCTATGATTGGGACAGCTTTAGTGGACATGTATGTCACATGTGGCCATTTGATTGAAGCACAGCATGTATTTGATGGCCTTCCAAATAAAGATTTAATTTCATGGAATACGCTGATTGCACAGTATGCTAAATCTGGTCACGATGAGGAAGCCTTAATGTGCTTTGAGCAGATGCAACTCACTAGCTTTTCTGGAAATGTATTTACTTTTTCTAGTGTTCTGAAATCATGTGCTAGGATTGGAACAATTTCCATTGGTTTGGATATTCATAGGAAGGCTGTTAAAGGTGGTTTGGTGGGAATGGAAATTATGGTGGGAAATGCTTTGATAGATATGTATTCTAACTTGGGCATGCTTGAGCGAGCCCAGACTTTATTTGATAGCATTGAAATTCAGGACATAATCTCCTGGAATGCCTTGATGGGTGGATATTCTCAGCTTGGAAATGAAAGAATTGTTTTTGAGCTTTTGGACAAAATGATGGCGAAAGGTATGCATCCAGATATTGTGACCCTTTCAATTGTACTTAAAGCATGTAGTCACACAGGTCTATTAGAGATGGGCCAAACATTATGTGAGACTATCACCAAATCATTTGACATCAAGCTGAATATAGAGCACTACATATGCATGGTTGATCTTTTTGGTCGCACTGGTCATTTAGACAAGGTAGCTTGTTTGATTAGGGAGATGCCAGTATCCTCTAATTCTTCTCTTTGGCTTGCTGTATTGGATGCATGCCAGAAGTGTGGTCAGACTAACCTTGGCATACTTGCTTTTCATCATGTAGCATCGCTTAACAGAAGGGATGCTGCAGCATACATCAGCTTTGGGAACATGTTGTAAGACTTGGGGATACTGTACTGTAGGAAACATTTACGTTAATATACTCTGTACATTAGCTTTAGCCTAAGCTGAAGGTATCAATGTCACCATGGCTGTACCTTTTCATTGATTCTTTCAAAAGGCTGATTGGCTTGAGGATCGAAGGTCATATACAGTACCTTCATGCCTCCTTTTCATAATGCTTACCAACAAAATAAATAAATAGATTATATATATATATGTGTGTGTGTGTGTATGCGTGTATGTGCGTGTGTGTATGTGTATGTGTATGTGTGTGTGTGTATGTGTATGTGTATGTATATGTGTATGTGTATGTGTATGTGTATGTGTGTGTGTATGTGTGTGTGTATGTGTGTGTGTATGTGTGTGTGTCCGTGTCCGTGCGTGTATGTATCTATGTTTGTGTGTATATACATACACACATATATGTATGTATAAGCAAGAAGAGGTATTGTTGTGAATTTGTAGTGTTGTTTTACATATTTTCCACTAGACGAAACATAATGTGCAAGTTGTTGCATACATAATACTTCAAAAAGTAATTGCTACTATGTTATATCTTTTTCACATTGCGAAGAGGACTATTGTTGCTCCTTGACGTGCCATATGAACCATACAGATATCGGCGACAATTGAAACAACCATATTATGTAACCAAATGATATCTTTTCAACAAAAATCGTAGTTTGAATGTCTCTAAGCATGATTGTCTATGCTTTTAATTATTCACTTTGACCATGCTCATGCACTAAAGCATGATATACATCTCTTTTGACTTGTAGGTGGTATGAGTCTTCAAAATTTTTATACCAGAAGTCTATCAAGTTCTCTTGACAATCCCCTTCTTTTTTAGAGAAGCGTGCTGAAGGTGGAACTCCAATTTTCATGCGTGAAGCCCACAAATAGATACACTCCAAGTCTTGTCTTCTTACCGTGCACACATGAACCACCTCCCCCCCTTTATTTTCTAGCTAACACATCCTAAAATGACTCTTTTACATGAGTGTTGCATGACACTCATGTGGGATCCCATAAGCCAATGTACTAATGAAACCCATAAACCAATTTACTAACGAAAGCTTTCTCTATCATAATCCATACAATATAACATTTTTGTTTTAAGGAAAAGTGCTATTGAAGGTTAGTGATGAAAAGCGTGATATGTACTACTAAATCCCATGTATGGTATGTGAATGGTCATCTTTATGTTGAGTTTCTTTGTGTCCTTTCCTTTAAGAATACCTCTTGGGAAGTTATCTCAAAGATGATAATTTTTCTTTGAATAGTTCTCACCCACTCCCATGTGGCAATATTTTATGAACCATTCTTCCACTTTACTAAGTGCTCGATATATAGGTGTTCTTTTTCCATTTCTTACAATCATGCAGTATTCTTTCTAGCTCATTTAGAATGGATTGAGCAAACATAAGCTCTATAACCTCACTATCATAAATGAGATTCCTAAACTCATCTAGTTTTCTCTTAAGTAAGTTCACATGGAAAATTGGATGGATTGATTACTCTTTGGGGGTTGGAGTTTGTGAACTAACTTCCCTATTCTCTTAAGTATTATGAATGGAATACAATACTTAGCAAAAGGTTTTGGGCAAGGTCTTGTTCTCACGGTTTTAGATCTAGATGGAACTCTAAGATAGATATTCTTTTCTGCCTCAAAGTTGATTTCTCTCCTTTGAGGATCAACATAGGTTCTAACTCTATCTTGAGTTCTCCTAATACTGTCTTTTGCAAGTCTAAGCATATCCTTCATCTCTTCCAAGAAGTCCGTTGTAGCTTAGACTTTCTCATTTTGTAATCCTCGAATTGCATAAGGAGCTTGATTGAAATTTTATACATAAGCATGAATGGATTTTGTCCCATGGAAGAGTGCTTGACACTACCATACGTAAATTGCACTACAAAAAAGTACTCTTCCCAATTAGTTTGTTGTTCATTTACATATGCATAAAGCATATCCTTTAGGATTTGGATAATCCTCTTTGTTTGCCCATCTGTATATGGATGCCCAATCATGCTCATGCTAAGTTTAGAATCTAACCTTTTAAAGACTATCATGAAAACTAAGAATCATGTGAGTACAATAAACTCGATACCTTGCTTTATCGTAAGTTTGTGCTTGATCCTAACATCATGGTCGTCACCTTAGTTTAAACTATGTTGTCTCCTATGTGAACATCCTTTACTTGGAGTACCTTGGTCCATGTGAATCGTTCCTTGCCATATCCTTACGAAAGATTCTAGAATACATTAGGGCAAAAACAACCAAAAAAGGGCCGTGTAAGGATTTCAATTAGTTGTGCTTAATCTGGATTAAAGTTGTCAAATCATTTTTAAAAATTCCATGTAAGCGCATTTAAAATGTATCTTGTGAAAATTTTGAAGAGAGAGAAAATCGTGTGATAATCATGAAAAGTATGTGTGATATCTTACGCCTTGAAGTTTGTGCTCATTGGGCGTTCATGAAAATTTGAATTTTCCTCTTGTTCACGGACCTATATAATGTGTGCTTATGACGTTTTGCACTTTTTTACTCTACTTTCCAGTGCAAACCTGTTTCTCCCTTTCATGTCATTTTAGACACTTTCGCGTCACTCTTCATAGCAGCCATGGAGCACCTCAACCCAAACACTATCAGTGAGCTTTCAACCGGCCGAAATCATTGTGATAAGTTCCATATCAACATTGCAATTAGTCATGAGTATGCAACAACAAGAAAGGTAATCCGAAGGACGTATATAATGTGTGCTTATGACATTTAGCACTTTTTTACTCTACTTTGCATTGCAGGCATGTTTCTCTCTTTTATGTCATTTTAGAAACTTTCGCGTCACTCTTCATAGCAGACCATGGAGGACCTCAATCCAAACACTACCACTCAGCTTTCAACCAGCCAAAATCATTGTGATAAGTTCCATATCAACATTGCAGTTAGTCATGAGTATGCAACGACAAGAATGGTATTTCGAATGGCTCTTCAACCTTCTGAAGTGGATGGATTGTAGAAAGACGGCAAAAAACATATCGACATATGGGCAAATGGATCTATTAATCCAATTGGTATCCCCTTTTTCATAATCTTCATGATCTAATTAGATTTGTAGGAGATGGTGAGGATGGTTTACGAGGCTATCGTTCAAGGCTCTGAGAGATTTCAAGAAATTATGTACAATACATAAGAAAATGCGAATCTCTACTTTCAGAAATGGGATTTCATGGTGGCGATGTTCATCTAAGAGAAGATCCAAATCTTTCACAAAATATAGGGAATGTACTACAGGATGTCTCAATGGGGGTTGGAAAAGCAAGGAGATTCTTCAGCAACCATGATGACAAACAATTAAATGCCACGTGGAATTGCTAGAAAACATTTTGTGAGTTCACGACTAATGTAAAAAGCAAAAAAGAGAATGGAGGTGTGGGTCAAACTAGATAATTTTTAAAAGATCATGAGGAAGCAAGTAACATCAAATAGCTATGTGACAGATTTCAAAAAGGTGACCACAGAGCTTATAGAAATTATCATACATGCATGGAGTGCCAAAGACATAACAAACTACTTGGTGAGTTTCAAAGATAATTTACTCAATTTATTTTTCTTTAATTGAAATAAAAATTTGATGAAACTCTTCTGTTATTCCAGCTTATTCTTCTTGTGCATGGTGCACTCTTTGCAGAAAAGGAAAGACTTGCCAAATGGAACACCCAAGGCATGGAAAAATATCATTATCAAGCAAGGACAAGCTTCTTTAGGTGCACAAGGAAAGGAGGAGGAGTAACAAAAAGTAATGCCTCCAAAGAGCTTTTTGATTGGTTCTTTAGAAGACAATTACAAAGGAGCTCATGCCAAATATGGTCATCAAAAGAATAGGACTATCACCAGACAAAAACATCATGGATTAATATCACAAAATGAAAAAGATTACATTCCAAAGGAAGCCTTAATATTTGCAATGTATTTTATTTCTTTGAGAAATAAAGATGTCTACGCATGTACATTTCATGATGTAATAAGCTTTGAAAAGAAATATGTCTATGTATGTACATCTTTTTCGAGTCTTCTAAATGAGCTTGAATTTGGCAAATCTGCCTTCAAAGAGATTTTTGATTGATTCTTGAGAAGAAAATTCCAAAATAGCTCATGAAAAATATTATCATCAAATAAATAGGACTTTCTCTAGAGAAAAATAGATCATGGTTCAATAAGGATTAATATTAGGACATGGATCAATTACACAAAAAAAGATTACATCCTTCATATTTGCAATGTCTTATATCCCTTTGGGCAATAAATATGTGTATCTATGTACATTTCATGAGTAATAAGCTTTGAAAAGAAATGTATTTAATCCTTCTTGAGTCTTTTGAATGAGCTTTGATGAACCTAATCACTTCCATCGGTCATGTTTGATTTTTCATCCTAAACTTTATAGAAACATATAATTAATGTTGAAAATAGCATTTATACACACATTAAGTTGTTATATATGGAGCATTCATTCATATAGCTAGGAATATGATACTTGTTTGGACACGATCAATCCAAGCCATTAAGCTCATCAAAGAAGCTTGGATGGCCCTAATCGCTTGAATTGGTCATGTCCAAAGGAGGTCATCTTGAACCTTAGATTGCATGTGAAATTTTATATCTTATTATTGGTTAAGAATTTGGAGAAAATCATGCTACCATTGCATCCAAAATGTGCCAAAACCCTAAGATTGACTATTTATTTGCATGATTTTGATACCTAGAGGTCTTGATAAGCCTTTTTGTACTGATTTCCAGACACGACCGATGCAAGCGATTAGGCCCATCCAACATTTCCAGATGAGCCTAATCGCTTGCATTGGTTGTGTCCTAGATTCATGTATAAATAAGCTCATCAAGACCTCTCGGTATCAGAATCATGCAAATAGACAGTCAATCTTAGGGTTTTGGCACATTCCGGATGCAATGGTAGTATTAGTTTCTTGAAATTATGAGCAAATAGTAAGATAGAGAAGTTCACATGGAATATGAGGTTTAAGATGAATTCCTTTTTGTCTAAGACATCAAGGATCTTGCATAGGGAGAAAAAAAAAATCTTAAATAATGCAATGAAACTACGGCATGACTGAAAATCAAGAGAAATAGAGGCTAATTTTTCCATTTCTTTGGTAAATATCTATGAATGATGAGATTGCATAAGATGAAAACCAACAAATCCAAGTATACAAATGAATATAGGACATGACCAATGCTCTATATCTTCACCATGAACATATTCTTCCTCCTTTTCATTTCACATGTGATCAAGCCATATTAAGAAGGCAATGTTCGTTCAAGGGGAGCAAAGAGCAATCCCTTTCATGCTCTGTGCATAAATCTAGCTTTTCTAGCAAAGGGGATATCCTTTTGCACTTTCTAGTTATCCTTTTCCTCCATCTTAGCTCTAGTTATTCTAGTGTGTCCTAGTGGAGAACACGACCGATGCAAGCGAAATAAGCTAGTCAAAGGCTGGTCAAATGCGTGTAATCGCTTGTATCGGTCATATCAAGTATGAAGCACAAGTATGTGTCCTAGTGGAGAACACGACTGATGCAAGCGAAATAACTATGAAGGTTGAAAATGTCAAATGGTGAAGGGGACTTGTATTTATAGTCGAGGAGGACCGGGTAATGACCACATGATGTGGACCAATAAGCGAGTGCCACATGGCAAAAGAACGTTGGGAATTGCAACGGCTAGATGACATGGCCCACTCAACTGATGCCACGTGGCATTGTATGTTGGGATTTGTAATGGCTAGATGACATGGACCAATCACAAGCTGCCACATGTCACCACGGTCAACTCATTCCAGAGACCTATTTAAGCTCCTCTATTCACTTTTTTTCATTTTTTATGAACTCCTTGGTAGCGCCGAGTTGCCATTGCCTTCGCGTTTTTTACATGCTTTTCAAAACTTTCCATAGGCCACATTTTGTTTGAGGTATGATGGATCACAGAAGCTTGTACACGACTGATCCAAGCGATTAGGGGCATCGGGAAGATTCAGATGCCCCTAATTGCTTGGATCATTCACATTCATTCATATAGCTAGGAATATGATACTTGTTTGGACACGACCAATCCAAGTGATTAGGCCCATCAAAGAAGATTGGATGGCCCTAATCGCTTGAATTGGTCGTGTTCAAAGGAGGTCATCTTGAACCTTAGATTGCATGTGAACTTTTATATCTTACTATTGGTTAAGAATTTGGAGAAAATTATGCTACCATTGCATCCGGAACGTGCCAAAACCTTAAGATTGATTGTCTATTTGCATCATTTTGATACCCAGAGGTCTTGATAAGCCTTTCCGTACTGATTTCCAGACACGACCAATGCAAGCAGGCCCATCCAACATTTCTAGATGAGCCTAATCACTTGCATTGGTCGTGTCCTAGATTCATGTATAAATAAGCTCATCAAGACCTCTCAGTATCAGAATCATGTAAATAGACAGTCAATCTTAGGGTTTTGGCACATTCTGGATGCAATGGTAGTATTAGTTTCTTGAAATTCTGAGCAAATAGTAAGATAGAGAAGTTCACATGGAATATGAGGTTTAAGATCACAACATGGAAAGTGCAAAGTGTAAGCCTTACCATACATTTTTTTGTGTTCTATTTTAAAGCATTACCATCCATTTTGCATTTAAGTTTACCTTGCAGTGTTGCTAAGCTTCTCAATGCATATTGATCAAAACTTTCCAGTAATTCCTAAATTGAATGAAGAAAAAAGGTTTGGATACATTCAAATACATGTGCCATTACATAAAGACAACACCTCAGGTGGCTAGAGAGTGATTGCAAATACAGTAAGGTTCTTGGAAAGAAGGTTTTACAATCTTGAGTTAAACTTGTGAGACTATCCAGATGCATGGGTCATATTGATCAAGGAGAGAGCAATAAATACCATTATGAAACATGCAATATGCCCTTATGATCCAGACTCACCTCCACCACCAGATAAAAAGAAGTCTAAAGAAAATAAGAAAGGGTTTCCTATTCACTCTCCATTGAAGCATGGGCCAAAGAATAAGAGTAGTGGTGAGGGCTCCAAAAAGGGCCACAAGCAGCACAAAGGTGAGGGCTCCAAAAAGGACACAAAAGAAGGGTGAAACATTATATTCTTTGAATGTAAGATTTTAATCTAATGTGTAACCAACATATGCTGGAAGATTTATTTTTGTATGAATTGTATGTAATTATGCCAGTCTGGAAGATGGTCATTGTAACTATATTTATATGCCTTGAGTAATGTAATGTTGAATTGATCCTCTTGAGAACTAAGCAAAAGTGACTTCATTGCATGGTTCAAGAAAAATTGAATCCTATCATCAAAATGTATATTCTGTGTGTTTTTTGCTTTATTCTTGTTGAAAAGTCAAATGTGAAGAGGATAGAGAAGTTTTTATGACACGACCGATACAAGCGATATGCGCAATCAGAGAATTTTGGATGGCATGTATTGCATCGGTCGTGTCATCCAAGATTTTCCATTGTCATACCATCCAAGCTTTTCCATTGTCTAATGTGCACCTTGGATAGACTCAAATACTTCAATTGAAATTAGTTATTGAAAAGTAAAAGTATTGTTCATCTAGAATTTACTCATATGCAGTTCCTGTATAGTCATTGCCCCATTGAAACCTCATCAGAATGTTGAAATTAAACAAAAGAAATGCCAATAAGAATATAGTCCATAAAAATCTATAATTGAAGTGATGTAATGAGTCACATTCTTAGTTACCATCTTGCAAAGGAAATCAATGGAAGTATGAAAAAAGGTTCTTAAGGGGAAGATATATTATGTAAGAACTTCTTGGTTTATATTCTTGAGTCACCCAAAATTTACTCATGCAAGTTCCTTTATAATCATTGCACAATAGAAACCTCATCAAAATCTTGAAATTAAACAAACAAATACCAATATGAATATAGTCCATAAAAAGACATAATTGAAGTGATGTAATTAGTCACATTCTTAGTCACTATCTTGCAAAGAAAAATCAATGGAAGTTTGAAAAAAAGTTTCTTAAAGAAGGAGACTTGTTACAATCTAAAGGGTTGGAACTCAATCACCCTGGGTGGCAAGCAAGTTATACAAGATAATGTTTTCTCTGATCTAATGTTAACTATTGCATCATCAATTGAGAATCTCAAATGTGATGATGCCTCACCAAGGTATTTTAGGAGTTCCCTTACATTTGTGAGTTTCCAATTTGCTGTGACAATTATTTTCCTAGATTGAAAATCTAGATGAATTAGTACTTCTAACTCAAATTCTCGACAGCTCTCCTCTGAGTCCAAGGCTATCCAGAGTCCAAGCTTTACTTTCCACCTTCTGTTGAATGATCAAGAGCATCCCAATGTAATAAAGAGATGCAAGGAGCAGGTAGATGTACAAGATTTCCATAAGAGCTCCTCCTTGATGGCACTTGATAATCTGCAAAATGGACAAATAACTCTATGCTATTGAAAAATTGAGCATATTTGTCTGCATACATAAGTTCTGCATATTCACTCTAGATGTTCTTGTTAAACATTCAAAAGGTTGCCACTCCAGAATATTGGAAGGAAAAATATCTGCAATACAAAAACATTTATGTTGTTATACAAAAACAATTGAAATGATAGAAAAGCATTGTAAAACTTCACTTACAGTACAAAGGAAATTGGAGATGATTTTTTAGAACAAGATCCTTAGCGTTGTACACATGTACTGTTGCAAACCAACAACATCTCTTAAATTTGAAAATAAGTATACATCTGCTCCAATGGTTTCTTGTGTCGTTAGTTTTAGCGCGCTTGACTTTATGGGCACCTGTACAACTAGGAAGCATAGTTACTCATTCATTTAACTTCACAGAAAGAGGTTTCCAAAAGAATCCTCTCTTCTGTTGTAAACCTCACATGCGGTTACACGATTGGAAGGACGACGAGAAGAAGAAGCCATTAGAATCGAGAAGAAGAAGAATGCTCAAAGCTAGAAACCGACATTCACGAACTTTGCCAGTATTTATAGATAAAAAGGCTTTGTACAAGTGGAAACTTTTGATTTGATGTAAACCCTATCGCCAAATGACCATGGAATTTCGTGAACCCAAAAATATTTCGTATCTTCAAAAATCATTTCCTTCTTGGAACCTTAAAAATATGCATTGTGTGGTGTGCAAAAATATCTTTTTTTGCATCAAACCGAAACATTGTACACTAAATACAAGAATCTTCATCACTTTCATGATGCTTTTAGAGCATATTGTCTTAAAAAAAGAATTTCTTCGTACGGTTAAAGGAGACAACAATGTTATATTCTTGTACATGTGGAAATACTCTATTTGTCAATTTCCTTAATCCGTCATTAGCAAACAATCAAAAAGTCGAAAGCTAGCACAACATTTTGACCAAAGATCATCTAAAAGGGGGTTTCATTGAGTACTCTTTTATAGGCCACTTCGTTCAAGAAGTGGGTTCCTCTATTGCTGACTAGTTCTATAGAAAGTCCATATCTTGTGATAACATTCTCAAATGAGAACCTAGCCTTGGTTTGTACATCATTCTTTTGTGTAGCTTTCACCTCTACCCACTTGGTTAAGTACTTTGTTGCAACTATGATGTACCCGACATGAGAGTCTTTTGTTGGTGGATCAATGGGTCCCATAAAATCTATGCCCCATTTGGAGAATGCACATCATCCCATCATGGGTCTTAGTAGCATCTCATCTTTTCTTATAGGATAATGAGCTATTTGACATGTTTCAAAATGTTTCACATAGGTATGAGCATCCACGGGAAGTGTGGGGCCACCAAATCTTGAAAATAGAATGGCTTTAGTGACATGTTAGGTCCAAAGTGTCCACATGCAACATTGTTGTGTGCAGTTTCTAGGATTCTCAATAATTTTCTTCTACACACAATTGTAAACATCAATCTCTCCCACATTTTTACAAGTTTTTTCCAATTAAAATGTAATCTTGAGCTTCTTGATCTAGAATCCTTTGTCTAACAAGTGTAATTTCCTCGGGCAAAGTTTTTGTTTTTAGGAAACTGACCAAAGGTTTGCTTGAATTAAGTATTTGCGAGACTTGATATAAAGTTTCATGTTCAACTAGGGGTATGCTAACACAAGTTTGGCATTGTTTAATTAATTTATACATGTCAAAATCCATTTTTATCCATTATACTCCTAAGCACTTCAATATTTGTAGTTCTTTGTTTAGGGTATTGTTTTCCTAGTGCTCTTATGTGTGCAAGTTATATTCACTTGTGATGTTCTTCTTCATCCACACTATTGGTGGGGTTTTCTTTTGTTTCTTTTTCTTTCCCTCTATTTTTAATTGAGTGGTTAGGAATACCTCTTTCTTAAAATCTTCACCTCTTTTATGGGTTTTAGCATTGACTAGATACATTTTCCATTTTCAACTTCATTCTTGTGGGTTGTAAGGGCTGAAAGAAGTTGGAGAAGCTTGGAGAGGCTTGGAAAGCTGAATTGCCAAGTGGTGTAGTCCAACAAACTAGCAGAGGACTAGCCCCAGCTCTTTGGATATGTAAAGTAGACCTCGTAAGCTTGTGGTTAGTGCAATAAAATCCAATAGGTATTGTGTAACATCAACAAGAATAAGTTGATGCAAAACAGATAACTTGCACCTTGACTAGCTCATAAAAACCTTCTAAAAATGGATGGAAGTTATGACTTCAAACACTGAGAGCAATCAACACAATTACAATTGGAAAAACTCCTCTTAAGTGAGTGTCATACATAGGATTAGCTTTCCAAAATTCATAAAGCCCTAATTTATATCGATTAATGAAGGAGAAATCACCTTAACATTGATTGGATGTCATCTCGATTTTTCAAGGATGTGTAGACAATGACCCCGAGACTATAAAACTTAGATTTCTATGAAACTACTAAACCAAATGACTTAAAAATTTGTACACATAAACCAGACAATTGTACATTATAATGAATGCCTCAACACTTGATTTGAAGCTCTATAGAGAGAGCAACAATCTCTTCAAGTTGACTGAGTCTAAGGAAGAAGGATTAGAGAATAGAAGTGGCACAAATCAATGATCAAAGAGTATATGTATTGCTTTAAAACAACACTCTACTCAATGTACAAATGTTATGGAATCTTTATGTAACTCTTGAGGATATAAACACCTTTTCTTTATGAATATGAATTCAAAATTAGGTGGGTTTAGCAGTTTATATTGATTGGAATCTTTTACTACAATCTAGAAAAAGAGAAAGTTGAAGTCATATCTACTTCTTGATTGATTGTTGAGAATCAATCTCAACCACTTCTAAGTCGTGGCTTTTAGGCCTTTTACTCTTTCCTTTTACAAAGGTAAATACCTTGAACCTTACAAGAAATGATCATAAGTGATTAACCAATTAATACAAAGAAATAATGTGCACATAAGTGCTATTCTTCAAGGTACATATATGGCACCATCCAAATGATGGATTTGATGTAGAACATATCCACCTCAAGAATAATGCGAGCTTGATGTTCTAACAGCTCCCCCTCAGGCTAAAGTATGCTTGAGTCTTCATTCTCTGATAGGTTGAATACATGCCATAGCTTTGATTCTACAAAGCTTTATCCCATCAAGTGCCTTTGTCATCATGTATCCTATTTGCTTCTCAGTAGGAACAAATGAAATGTCGATTTACTTTGTCATAACCTCTCTCTTACAAAGTGGTAATGGACTTCTATGTGATTTTTCCTTGCATGAAAAATTGGATTTGCAGCTAGATGCATGGAACTTACATTATCTCCAAGTAAGTGAAGTTTGGAACTTACAAGTCCTAAATCTGAGTACAACTGCTTAAGCCATATTGCTTCTTGATTTGCAATAGTTAGACCTCTATATTCTGCTTCAATTGAAGATAAAGCAAGTGCTGGTAGCTTCTTGGAAGTCCATGATACCAATTTTGAACATGCAAATTCTAATTATCTTGATGTACTTCTTCTATCATCCTTTTCTCCTACCCAATCTGCATTTGAATAGATTTTGATATCCAAATTTGAAGAGTAAGGATAATAGATACCTTCATTAAGTGTCCCTTTGAGGTACTTGAGTACTCTTTTTGCAGTATCCATGTGTGGCCTTCTAGGTGAGTGCATGAATGGACTAAGCACCCCCACACTATATGAGATGGCTGGTCTTGTGTGAGTAGCATATATCAAGCTACCAACTAAGCTTTGATACTCTTTAGGATAATCAATATTCTCACTTTCATAAACACTTAGTTTATGGTTCAACTCCAAAGGTGTACCTACAAGCTTTGTGTTCTCCATTTTGAACTTGAGAAGTAGGTCTTGAATGTATCTTCTTTGAGTTATATACGTCCCTTCACATGTATAAACCACTTGCATACCTAGGAAATATGTGAGCTCGCCTAAGTCACTGATTTTGAACTCCTCTTGCATGTGTCTCTTGATCCTTTGAATGCCATTCATATCCTCACATGTCACAATAATATCATCTACATACACACATAGATAGATAAACTCATTGTGATCCCTTTTGATGAATAAAGAAGGATATGAGTTGCTAGGTTTGAACCCTTGATCTTGAAGGTATGTAAGTAACCTATAAATCCAAGCTCTAGGAGCTTGTTTCAATCCATCGAATGCTTTCTTAAGTCTGCAAACATAAGATATATGATTAGGGTTTTCAAAACCTGGTGGTTGTGTCATGTATAGTTCTTCACTTATCCAACCATTTAGGAATGCATTTTTCACATCAAGTTGGAGGAGTCTCCAATTTCTTGTAGCAGCTACACTTATCAATGTTCTGATTGTAGTCATCTTTGCAACTGGTGAGAATGTTTCCTCATAGTCTATACCATGAGTTTGTGAGCATCCTTTGGAAACTAATCTTGCCTTGTTCCTGGAAAGACATCCATCTGAGTTTCTTTTAAGTTTATATTCTCATATGCAACCAATTACCTTTTAATTGGGTGACATTGGAACCAAATCCCAAGTGTCCATCTCCTTCAATGCATCTATTTCTTCTTTCATGGCCTTTTCCCAATTAGGGTTTGCCTCTTCATAGGTTGAGGGTTCCTTTGAAATTGAGTCCTTTGCCAAGTAGATTGAATGCTTTGTAACAAATGTGGAATCATATCCATATCTTGATGGTTGTCTTTTCTCCCTTGTTGACCTTCTAGGTTCTTGCTTGGAGCATTCTCCACACTCTAGCATCTTTGCTTTGCCTCTTGACTTCCATAGCTTGTAATCCATCAGAATCAAGATCATATGGTAGAGTTACCTTTTGTTTGTCTTCATCATACCAAGACCTATGTTCTTCAAACACATCTCTACTTGTAGTGAATTTCTTGGTTGAAGTATTATAGAACCTGTAACCCATCTAAGTTGAATCATACCCAATAAACACTGCCTTTGTTGCCCTTTCATCTAGCTTACCTCTTAATTTTGATGGTACATGAACATAAGCTAAACAACCGAACACCTTGCAATGTCGAAGACTAGGTTTTCTTCCATACCATGCTTCATAAGGAGTCATCCTTGGAGTGATTTGGATGGTAGTCTATTGACAAGGTACACTATAGTTGAAATAGCCTCTACCCATAGATAATGTGGCAACCTCTTCTCTTCAAGCATTGTTCTAGCTGATCCAACCAATGTCTTATTTCTTCTCTCTGCAATTCCATTCAATTGAGGAGAGTACATGGTAGTCACTTCCCTCTTGATACCTTTATCCTACAAGAACTCATCAAACTCTTTAGAGAAGTATTCTCCCCCTCCATTAGATGTGAGCTTCTTGAGTGATCTACTTGTATGATTCTCCACATGTGTTAGATACATTTTGAAACAATCAGTCACTTGATTCTTACTCTTGATAAAGTACAAAATAGTCCATATACTATGGTCATCAATAAATGAGACATAATACCTTGATCTTGCCAATGAAGGTTCTTGGCTTTGCCCCATACATCTATATGTGCCAAGTCCAATAAGTTTTTGTGGATGTAGCCTTTGTGGTTGAATGGTTGTCTTTGTGCCTTTGCGATCTGACATGCATCACATCTATGGATCATGTGTTGCTTTGATATGCTTGGAAATCCAAGAACACTTTGATCCTTGTATATATCCTTTAAGGTTCTTTCATTCACATGGGCTAGCCTCTTATGCCACACATCAATCTCACTTAGGTTTTGAGACCCAAAGTTGAATAGAGATATGTTTTTGGTTTATCCTACTTCGATAGTAAAGAGCCTACCACACTTCTCACCTTTGGCTACCTTCTTGAAGCCTTGACATGGATATTCCACAAAAGCTCCATGTTTGGTGAACCTAACTTGCAAGCCTTTCTCAACTATTTGGCCTATACTTATTAGGTTTTTTGTAATAGTGGGAACATAGAGTACCTTGCTCAGAATATTTATCCTACCATTGGAAGCTTTGAAATTACCAATCTTCTCCACACTATCCTTGGTATCATCCCCTGTTTGAACTTCATGCCTATGCTTTGGAATTTCTAAATCAGATAAGAGAGCTATGTTGGTTGCAACATGATTTGAACATCCTGAATCTATGTAGAATGAATTGGCATCTTCTTTATCTTCCTTGTGGCTTGGATTCATCAAAAGCAATGAGTCTTCATGTTTTTAATCTTCAGAATAATTGTTGTAGTCCCTTTTATTATGGCCTCTATTGTTATTGTTGAAGTTATGTCCACGTCTGCCTCTTTTGCGGCCATATCCAACTCTTCCACTTCCTTTCTAGGTCCTCCCATTGAACCAACAATTCTGAGTGGTGAGGTTGGCCTTATCAGAGATGGCACAAGGTTGAACATTTTGGACTTTGGTCTTGTCATGCTTTGGCCCTTTCTTCTTCCCTTTCCATTTGCTCTTGCTTGCAAAGTTGGCTTGGGAAATCTCCTCTTCATCTTCTTCCTTCTTCTTGCCTTTCAACTTCTTGTCCTTCTCATCTGCATATAGAGCACTATTTTAATTACCATGATAGGAGTTACCTTCCTTTATGCTATTTTTAGCCTCTTGATTGAAGATTTGTCCAAGAAAGATGTTGAAGTCTAGATTTTGCACATCCATGATGAGATCATAGGTTGTGGTGAAAGATTGGCATTGCTTTTCACCTCTAATCCCATTGAGAATTTTCCTCATGATGGCCTCTTTTTCAATGAGCTCTCCAATGGATGCCAATTGATCAGAAAACTCCTTGACCTTTGTAACAAACTCTATGATGGTTTTTTTTGGAGTCTTCTTCCTCTGGTTGAACTCATTCCAAAGATGGTTCTTACTTGCTTTTGTACTAGCAGAAAAGAAAGTCTCTAGGTGTTGGCATACAAGCAAGTGGGAGAACCGTCAGGCACAGAGAGCAGTCAAGCACAATCCGACAACAAGACCTAATCATTTTTTTTAGATACTATTTCCAATCCAAAGTGATTTTCATCACTACACAAACATTGTAAATACCATTTTTGATAGATTAGAATCCATTTCATTCAAGCCAAGGAGTCCTTGAGCTTGAGGAGTGTTAGAAGAACCTACGTATCAATTTTCATAATTTTTTGATTCCATTTGAGCCCTCAAATAAGCTCTAGAACCTAAATTTTAACTAGGCTAGACACTAGGTCTGGACAAGGCCAAAAGCTAGTGAAAATCTATAAAAAGAGCTAGAGAGCTCATTTTTGGGGTTAGCTTGTTGTGGATTTGAGCTCTTGTAAGAGAATTCTGTTGTAATCGAAGTCCTTCCATTGTTCCACTCTTTGCTCTTACCTTGTATGCATGTGTGTGTATGTGTGTGCATGCTTGTGTGCTTTCACTCACACACTTGTGCCTTCACTTGCTCACGATCTTCATACCAGTCCTCACGTCTCCGCAGATTGACATTTATGAGGTGGATCTCCTCACATTGGTACTTGCCATTGTGCTAGAGTGACACCAAATTTGGCACCATTGTCAGGGAGAGAGCTTCGAGGACGAGCATGTGATGGTAAGACATAGAGTTGTGACATTGGAGTCATAGGAAAAATCTATACTTTTCTTTATTTTTCATCACATTTTCTTGTTTTTTGCATCACCATCATCACCATCATCATCCTCACCACCTCCCACCTCCATCTCCATCTCCACCTTCACAAAAATTTCAGTTTTTTGTTCATATTCCCCTCCCCACCTCATTTCCCTCATTTCACTTGTGAGAGAGAGCAACAGAGAGCTTGTGTGCGATCTATTTTTGTGTGTTTCTGAGCTTTTCCTGCAGGTCCTAGCTATATCACCATCTCCAACAGCTTGCGCAGGTACAAGAGACTTCTACACAGGCCCCGAGATGATGACGTCTATCTGTTGCGATAGACAGAGAAAGTTAGTTTTTTGTGTTTGCATGCATAGCATGATAAACTACACCATTAGAGCACTCCAAATCATCAGAAGGATCCCACAAATTTGTGTATTTTCAATCTATCACGATAGACACCGTCTATCGTGATAGGCACCCGTCTATCGTGACAGGCACCCGTCTATCGTGACAGGCACCCGTCTATCGTGATAGACATGACCCCACGACAAAACCCATCTATCGTGATAGATAGCCTCATGACAGACGATAGACACTATCTATCATGATAGACACCCGTATATTGCGATAGGCCGAGATCCACGATAGACGATAGACATTGTCTATCGTGACAGACACCCATCTATCACGACAGATAGCCACACGCAACAGATAGCGTCTATTGCGATAGACAACCTCACGACAGATGATAGATAACGTCTATCATGACAGACACCCATCTATCACGATAGACAAGACCCCACGATGGATCCCACCTATCACGACAGATAGCCTCAGTGACAGACGATAGACACTATCTATCATGACAGACAGCCTCACAACATACGATAGATAGTGTCTATCGCAATAGACACCCATCTATCGCGACAAACAGGACCCCATGATGACTATCGCGATAGACACCTGTCTATCGCGACAGATCGAGATCCACGACAGACGATAGACATTGTATATCATAACAGATACCTGTCTATTATGATAGACAACCACATGCGATACATAGCATCTATTGTGATAGACACCATCTATCGCGATAGATAGACATTTTCGACAAAAATTGAAGGGGTAATTTTTTGAAAATTTTGTGCTAAAAATTGGAATTTTTCAAGATCGTCTATTTACGCAACTCTAGAGGCCTTAGAAAAATACACTAATATCCTGTGAAGGCCTGTTGGGCTATTTTAACCCCCAGAACCCTGACTTGACATAATGTTTTCATACGAAATCCATTTTTTGAGCTTTAGAGCTCGTTGGAAAGCTTGTGGTGAATCCATTATTCTTAAGAATAATGCGTTAATTTTCAAATATATTAATTTGAAGTTGACCTCTGTGGGGTAGGAACACCAAGGGAGCCCTAGAGGAAATTTCTTGGCATTATAAAAGGAGGAAAAAAGGGTCATTAAAAGTGTCCAAAGTAAATTGTCTGTCAATTGAAGTAAAAAGCTTGAGCTAAGATTTGAACTTTTACAAGATCATTAAGAGCTCTTGGAGAGACCAAAGCAAGGTTCCAGTGTGTGCAAGCTTGGGAACATGCATCCTGGGCATACAAGTAAGGAGAAGCGACTTGAGGTTGGAAGATCTCTCAAACCCCTCAATCCATTCTTAGCTTAGGATAAGTGCAATTAGTGGTTTTGATTGATTAGAGGCACTATAGGAAACCTCAAGTTCTAAGAACCATTAAATTCTCAAGTTCAAGCATAGATTAATTGCAGTCAAGGGACAACCTAAAGACAAAAAAAAAAAAAAAAAAGACAAAGAACATCAAGTACAAAAAAGACTTAAGTGCTCCTTACAGCGCATATTACAAAACAAGTGAATACCACAAGAGAAAATTAAAACGAACAAGTAATTGATAGCAAGGAACTAGCAACACGGTTGTAAAAGGGTCATTGAGTTAATCAGTTGGGCATATGAACCTGAGATTAGGAAGACACCTAGGAAGAGACCGACAAAGCATTAGATCATCCGAGGCTATTGTCAACCATACCGCTAGGTCCTAGGCCCAACAGCTTAGCGATTATCCCTATATTCCCAGTTTAAATACAAGTGACTCTAAGATTTCTTATAGCATGGAGAGACCTGTAGGTAGCCCAGGAGTGTGTTCCTGGAAAAACCAGAGGGTCCTTACAAGACTCAACTAGAATATATCAAAACCAACCGATTAGGTGCTCACGTCTATGAGGAGGTCTGAGAAGATCCGTGGTCCAAATAAAGAACCCAGATCAACCCATGGGACTAGAACATCCAGTAGTCAAATTTCAAAACGGGTCATACATAGATAAAGAAGGAACAATGTATGTAGTCCCCACTCATCCAGAGAGGACTGAAAAATTTAGCAACGTAATCTCAGAGGCAGAAATAGCTGACATAGAGCAAGGGAACTTAGGAGGAGAGCCAAGAACCCTCGAGAAAAATCTATCCTGACTAGAATCATCACTCCAAAGTGGGTCCCCCACGACATTAAGAGCATGAATTGCTCTTAAACCGAGAGACAGATGAAGCCTTCTGGAGGTATAAGCCTGACCAGCCTATTGAAGTGGGAATGCTCACCATCTATGAATTCAAAGGCCCATATACCCCAGGGAAAGTGACCTACTTAGACAATACCTCAAAAAGGGTCTTTGTGCCTCATAGCATGGTAGGCATGCATACACTTGGAAGGGTGAATTTGTTTTTCCCTAATCAAGATCGAATGTCTCTTATGGTCACCAAGGAACTTGAACATCTGAGGCTCATGGAGCTCATCAAGGAACAGAGACAGATAGAATGGAAAATGAGAGACATAGGGAACGAAGGAATTAAAGAAATGTAGATGAATTCCCTGTGGCTAGGCCTAGAGAACACACTAGGACCTTGAGACCTACAGAATTGGTTAAGTCCATGAAGAACTACTTTGATGGCACCAGAGAGCCATATGATCATGTGGTAGAATTTAGGCAAGTCTTGAGAGTTGAGCAAGTTAATGATCTATTCACAGAGTACAATGCTTTTGGTCTAACCCTTGAGAACATGGCCCTTACATAGTTTCAACCACTACAACAGAGGCAATTTAGAAACATAGACCAACTGCTAGAAGTCTTCATCATGGAATTTTCAAAGAATGGCATAAGACACAACACTTCCTCATTGATTCATACTTTTAAACAAACACTTCAAGAGACAGTGAGACTTGTAGGAAGAAAATTTAGAAAATACCTAGAGAGATTCCTTGTGCTCGAGTTAGCCACACCTGCCAAACAAATGGCCTTATTCTTAGATGGCTTGTTAAGTACCAAATTGAGATCCCATGTGTACCTAAAAGATCCTAGATCCATAGAAGAGTGTGTACACATGTGCATTGATATTGAGGAAAACCTAGGGGAGGAATTAGAGCTTTCATAAATCTACAAAGATCCAGATAGCTCTGCCATCCACATCTATTGAGGAGCTTGCAGAGAAGGTAGCTCAGAAGTTAGGAGTCTCTAACAAACAAATACTGAGATTTGCCCCAGTGAAACAATGTGATACATGTGGAGGAGCCCATATGTCTAATGTGTGCCCTATAATGGCTCAACCCCAAGTGAACCCTAACAGCCAATACTGCACCATAGAAAGGAGATATACCAACCACACCACACAAGACTGCCCATGTAACAAACAAACTGTTAGACAAAATTATCCTCAGCCATATCCACAACAGGGAAGATACCAGAAGCAGTACCCACCACAACAATATGGTAGGCCCCAACAACCCTACCAACCACCCTATAGGGCAACAAAGACCTCAACCAGTTTTAGTGTAGCAACCTCCACCTCCAACCAATGTGATCCCTGTAAAGTATGCAGTTGCTGAAGGAAATCTGAATAGAGCCTTAGTGTTAATACCATCATTGCTCTCAAAAAGTGACTCAAATTATCATAGCTTTGACTCAACTCATATTGATAGTCCACAGACATCCTATATGCTGTCACTTGAGCATAATGAGTCATACTATTATGAAGACCTGAGTGAACCTAGTTGGGAGCCAGAATATGCAAATGTCATGTACGCAAATCCTAACTCTAGACCCCAACCTAGGTAGATAAGACCTCCATTTCCTAGAGGACCATGCTACCGATGTCAGGGAGATCACCTCATTCGTAATTTCCCTATGCCTGCATCGATACAACCCCAATCTATGACAATTCAAGGTTTTTGCCCAGATTGTGGGAAGGAGCACTTGTTACAAGATTGTCCTAAGAACCCCACCAATATGCCAAAAATCACTCCTATCAACATCATTGGGTTAGTGGTAGAATCCACGAGAAGTGTGGCTTCCACTACCCCAGTGCAAGTAGTCATGAGAGCTCAGGCATTTAAGCACAACCAAGAATTAGGCCAGGAAAAGAGTTATGAGGTTAGTGAGACTGAGAGCCTAACTAAGAAAAGGTCAAGAGCTTGGGGGGATAGTTGAGAGAGAATAAAAAGGCAATGGGCAAAGAAGATGAACCAACTTGAGGAAAGCCTGAGAGAAACAAAATCCAAGATAATTGAACTCACATCTCAAACGCACTCTCACACTACCCCACCACCACCATTCCCATCTCCCTCCAATCTACCACCTTCCAACCCACCTCACACAATCCCACCACCCCCTAGAGTAGGACCAGTCTTAGCAGATCCCACTCCCGAGGACCAAGACATGATGCTTAAAGCATATCAGGACAGAATCCAAGAAGGGCCAAATGTGACAGATCATGACAAGTGTTACCCTAGAGCTAACCTAGAGCTTGAACAAACAAAGCCTTGTGCTAAGATGGTAGAATTGTCTCAAGCCATGTTTGAAGCTAGCCGTCTCTTCAATTGCTCTAGCTCAACTAGGACTCAATTGCATTTTGATGGACTATTAGATAGACTAGAGAGGCTATCGGGAAAAAAAGCCACCTCTCAGAGTAAGGACAAGGCAAGAGAAAGAATGAGCATTCCTTCCAAGGAAGCTTATGTGCCTAATTCCACTGAACCAGACACCACTTGTTCAATGAATTGATATTCCCAGGAATTTCTAAGAGAAATTCAAGAAGAGAAATGGACAAAAGAAACTGAAAATCGTCCTCCTATTGAACTTGTGGATGACTTACATGACCAATTCCCACAAGACATTCCTTCCATCTATGGAGAATAGTGTTGATGTGTAAAACACCACAAGAAATGAATTAATGTGACACTAGAACACCTCTATGGTCACCATTAACTCATTGCCACTCCAAACTTTAAGAAATGATAGCCAAAACCAAGAACTTTACTTCTTCAGAATTTCCTAGTCACGAAAATGACATACCTTCAGTATTTTGCTAATTTATCTTAGCTCAAATATTATTTCTCCAAGATCTTTCATAAGCTGAAACTAGAAGAGTAGAGCTTTCCAACAAGCTATCATATGCAAGAAACGGATCTCTAGAACTCAAGTTATGGCCTTCACAAAATGACCCTGTATGACTTTCCAAAACTAGAAATTTCGCCTGTTTTAGTAAATTTTGCTGTTTAAAAATAAAAATTCGATGCCTAGCATCGACTTGCAACCAAAATTCGATGCCTAGCATCGACTTGCAACCAAAATTCGATGCCGGGCATTGACTTTGAGCTTTTTCAGCCACTTTTTCAGCACCAGAATCACCCCCTTGAACACACACATGGACAAGACCACTTTTATGTGGGAAGTCGATGCCAGGCATCGACTTTATGCTGAAACTCGATGCCAAGCATCGAGTTGCTCCACAAACCTCATGATTTTAAGAAGTTCTAGCAGTACATAATACTCAAAGAATGAAACATGGACTTATCAGTACAAACTCGATGCCAGGCATCGACTTGCTTGGAAAACTTCAACTTCTGAAATCATTTCATACAAGACAAACACTGGAGATGGAAGAAGAAGACTTATACACAGAAATTAATAAACTCTTTCCATAACTATGAAAACTCAGAAATGCATAGGTTCTTTCTCACACAGAGAAGCCCGACTATTCTCGGTCATACAAAATGAGTTCTAACTCACTCTCTCATTGTCTTCTCCTCTCACCGCGTCAGTTGATACAAACTAACTTATATAGATTTTTGCATTCTCGTGATTTTTAAAAAACTTCTAGAACTAAAGTGAACTAACTTTACAAATATAATACACTTGTGAATTTGTCCCTTCACATAGGCATGTAGTTTTATTCTAAAGTTTTGATCTTCAAATGTATGTCCAATTAGTGATTGTTTCTCCAACAGCTCCCCCTCAATCACTAATTAACATTCCTTGTTTCTTCATATCATCTTCTTTTCTTTTACTCCTGCCATGCTTTTGAATCTGCTGGTCTTCACACCATCCAAGCTCTTTGTCATTATGTCTGCTAACTGATCTTTAGTAGAAATGTACTCCACTTCAATCTCCTTCTCCATTACCTTTTCTCTGAGAAAATGATACTGTATCTCTATGTGCTTTGGCCTTGCATGAAAAACTGGATTTGCTGCAAGATAAAGTGAACTCATATTATCTCCATGTATTGTAGGTGTACCTTGATCAATGCCCAAGCTTTTGAACAATGTCTGCATCCATATGACCTCCTTAGCTACTTCCACAAGTCCTTTGTACTCAACTTTAGTTGATGATAATGCTACTGTATGTTGTTTCTTCAAACACCAACTTATAAGCTTATCACCAATGTATATCATGTAACCATGAGTTGATCTTCTGTCATCTTGGTTACCTGCCCAGTCTGAGTCACTATAGGCTCTCAACTTCAAATCTGATGTAAAAGGATAATATAATCCTTCCTTTATAGTTCCTTTGATATATCTGAGTACTCTTTGACCTGCAATACAATGTGGGTCCTTTGGACAATGCATGAATTGTGACAAAACTCCCACTGCATAACTAAGATCAGGTCTTGTTAGTGTAGCATAAATCAAACTACCCACAAGAGATTGATACTTTCTCAAATCTGTGTATTCTGCACCATCATATTTACTGAGCTTGTGATTAACTTCAAGTGGAGTTGAAGCTTCTCTGCAATTTTCCATATCAAACTTCTTCAATAAATTCAGAAGATACCTTTCTTGTGATACATATATGCCATGATTTGTATAAGTGACTTCCATTCCAAGAAAGTATGATAACTTTCCTAGGTCACTGATCTTGAACTCTTTCTCAAGTAATCTCTTTACCTCCTTGATTCCTTCATCTGAAGTACCTGTGATTATAATGTCATCTACATAAATACAAATGTAGATTATACCTTCCTCTGTTCTTTTGATAAGTAGACTTGGATCTGCTTTTGAACTTTGATATCCAAGATCATTAAGATACTTCACCAGTCTATAGTTCCATGCTCTTGGAGGTTGCTTCAATCCATACAATGCTCTTCTCAACCTGCAAACAAAATTTGGATACCTGGAATCTATAAACCCTTGAGGTTGTTCCATGTATACCTGATCTGATATGTATCCATTCAAGAATGCATTCTTTATATCCAATTGACTTAGGGTCCATCCTTTTGAAGCTGCAATAGCAATGATTGTCCTTATAGTTGACATCTTAGCTACAGGACTGAATGTCTCATCATAATCTATGCCATAGGTTTGGGCATAACCTTTCACCACCAATCTAGCTTTGTATCTGGCTATACTTCCATCTGCAAGCTTCTTCACTTTATAAACCCATTTATTTCCAATTACTTTCTTACCATTTGGTTTAGGAACAAGTTCTCATGTTTTGTTCTCCTCCAGTGCATTGAATTCTTCCTTCATGGCTTCTTCCCATTGCTTCTTACCTTTGGCTTCATTATAGTTTTGAGGTTCTTCATCATCTTTGACCATATATGCACTGTTCTTCTGAGTTATGTAAGAAGTATCATAAGAATACCTTTCTGGTTGTCTTCTAGTCCTGCTTGACCTCCTTGGCTCACATTCTTCATAAGTGTCTGGATACACTTCTTCATCAAATATAGGAGCTTCTTCATTCCTTCTTGTTAATCCACTTCTGGATGTACTTGCTTGCATATAGTCTTCATCTCTATTTACCTGCACAATTGATTTTCCTTTCTCACATCTTCTTACCTCTTCTTCAATCTCTTCAGATGTATGACTTTGATCTACATACCAACTTTTCTGTTCATCAAATGTAACATCTTTAGAAACAAGAAATTGTTTTGTTAGAGGATTCCACAACCTGTAACCCATCTGCTTTTCATCATAACCAATGAACACATATTTTTCTGCCTTTGGTTCAAGTTTATGTCTAAGTTGTGATGGCACATAAGCATATGCAATTGATCCAAACACTCTACAATGATCTAGTGTTGGTTTCTTACCCCACCAAGCTTCATATGGAGTCATTCCATTTAGAGCTGCACATGGTAATCTATTCACAAGATATGTGGCTGTATTTACAGCCTCAGCCCAAAGATAATTTGGACAATTCTTCTCCTTTAGCATAGCTCTAGCAAACTCAACCAAAGTCCTGTTCCTTCTTTCTGCTACACCATTTGTTGTGGTGTATACCTACAAGTTATTTCTCTCTTAATACCTGCATTCCAAAGATAATCATTGAACTCTTGGGAGAAGTATTCTCCCCCTCCATCAGACCTCAGTCTTTTAAGCTTTTGACTTGTGACTCTCTCTGCGTATGCATGAAAATGCTTGAAAGCTCCAAGCACTTCTGATCTTTCCTTCAAAACATATAAAGTTATCCATCTTGTGGCATCATTAATGAAAAGAACATAATACCTTGAGCCACTGATAGATCCTTCTTTTGTTGGTCCCCATACATCTGTATGAATGAGCTCTAGTAATCCATCATGTTTGAACCCTTTCTTCTGAAATGGTAACCTGTGTGCTTTACCCATTTGACATGCTTCAGATTTATAAACCATATGTTGATTCTGCACATTTGGTAATCCTAGTACAGACTGATTAGCAACCATAGCTTTAATTCCTCTTTCATTAAAGTGACCTAATCTCTTATGCCAGAGATCAAGTTTTGTAATCACTCCTTCACCATGTGTGAGCAAAGCTTGACCAATGTTCCCTTGTACTCTTAAAGTAAAGAGTCTACCTTCTTTCTTACCAGAGACAATCTGATTATATCCATTCTCTGGATCTTCAACAAATACTCCTTCATTTGTAAACCTGACTTGAAAACCTTTTTCAACTATCTGTCCCACACTAATCAAGTTTTTAGGTATTGTAGGAACATACAAAACATTGGTTAGCAAATCTGCTCCACTCTTGCATTTCACTTTACCAACTGAATGTACACTATGTCTTGTATTATCACCTGTTTGAACACTATGACTAGAAATGCCTTTTTCCAATTCTGACATCAATTCTATGTTTCCTGACAAATGATTAGAACATCCAGAGTCAATGTAAAATACCTTTAGATCTTCTTTATCTGATCTGCTGATTGAGTTCATCATCAATGACGTATGACTTTCATTCTGTGTGTCATTTGCATAATTGTAGTAGGTGGTATTGTAGGATTGATTCTGTCCCCAACTTCTTCCTCCACCTCTACCATAACCTCCTCTTTGATTTTGTCTACCTCTTTGAAAATTACTTTGATATCTTCCACCTCGGCCTCTGCTATTGTTATTCTGATTTTGATTTGATCCTTGTTGATTATGCCAATAGTCATGAGCCAAATGATTACTCAATCCACAGATCCAACAAGCCTTTTTGTTGTTATTCTGATTACCTCTTCCTCTTCCAAAACCTCTTGCTCTTCCTCTGCCAGTGCCTTTACCTCTTGCATAATAAGCTTGAGAACTCGACTCCTCTTCATCCTTTGATTTACCTTTATCTCCTTTCTTCTTGTTCTTCATGTACATTGCAGAAATTTGTCCTTTATCTCCATCTCCCTTCAAGTCTTGCTCATATGTGAGCATCAAACCAAGCAACTCGTTCAAATTTGGAACATAATGATTTAATGAAAGTTCTGTTGATAAGAAAAAAGGTTTCCACCTTTCATCCCCTCTCAAACCTGCAAGTAGCTGAGCAATCAATCTGTGATCTTCAACATCTTCATCTATGGATCCAAGACTATCTGCTAGATCCTTCATCTTAGTGACATAATTACTAATACTTTGACTTGGCTTCTTCTTGAATGTTGTAAACTCTGACCATAGACTTGCTTTCCGTGCTTTAGTAGTGCTTTGGAAATGATAATACAATGCATTCCAAATTTCTTCAGATGATTCCAATCCTCTGATGTGTGGTAGCAAATGATCTGTGATTGTATTGTAGATGTAAGCTTTTGCACTTGCATCCTTCTTCTGGCAATGCTTTAAATCATCAAGTTCTTCTTTCTTTGGTCGGCTTTCATCTTCAAATACTGGCTTCTCTTCTTCACCTGTAACATGTATCATGAGATCCTTACTCATAAGTAAAGATTCCATTCTCATTACCCATGCAGGGTAATTATCTTTCTCTAGTTTGTCAATGGAGATATGATCTGCCATATTCCTTCCCTTCTGCTGCAACCTTCGAGCTTAAAGGATAAAGAATAATACCTTTTGGAGTTCTTTTTGTATGAGGATACTTTTGAAGTAACCTTTTGATGCCTTGTGTCTTCAAATGCTTCACCTTTCAAACTTTAATGGAAAACTTTACAAAACTTCTCGTACCTTTGTCGCCTTCTGCTCTTTAGGACCTTTCTGCTCTGATACCACTTGTTGATGTGTAAAACACCACAAGAAATGAATTAATGTGACACTAGAACACCTCTATGGTCACCATTAACTCATTGCCACTCCAAACTTTAAGAAATGATAGCCAAAACCAAGAACTTTACTTCTTCACAATTTCCTAGTCACTGAAATGGCATACCTTCAGTATTTTGCTAATTTCTCTTGGTGTAAATATTATTTATCAAAGATCTTTTATAAGCTAAAACTAGAAGAGTAGAGCTTTCCAACAAACTATGATATGCAAGAAACGGATCTCTAGAACTCAAGTTATGGCCTTCACAAGATGAGCCTGTATGACTTTCCAAAACTAGAAATTTTGCCTCTTTTAGTAAATTTCGCTGTCTAAAAATAAAAATTCGATGCCTAGCATCGACTTGCAACCAAAATTCGATGCCGGGCATCGACTTTGAGATTTTTCAGCCACTTTTTCAGCACCAGAATTACCCCCTTGAACACACACATGGACAAGACCACTTTTATATGGGAAGTCGATGCCAGGCATCGACTTTATGCTGAAACTCGATGCCAAGCATCGAGTTGCTCCACAAACCTCATGATTTTAAGAAGTTCTAGCAGTACATAATACTCAGAGAATAAAACATGGACTCATCAGTACAAACTCGATGCTAGGCATCGACTTGCTTGGAAAAATTCAACTTCTGAAATCATTTCATACAAGACAAACACTGGAGATGGAAGAAGAAGACTTATACACAGAAATTAATAAACTCTTTCCATAACTATGAAAACTCAGAAATGCACAGGTGCTTTCTCACACAGAGAAGCCCGACTATTCTCAGTCATACAAAATGAGTTCTAACTCACTCTCTCATTGTCTTCTCCTCTCACCGCGTCAGTTGATACAAACTAACTTATATAGATTTTTGCATTTTCGTGATTTTTAAAAAACTTCTAGAACTAAAGTGAACTAACTTTACAAATATAATACACTTGCTAATTTGTCCCTTCACATAGGCATGTAGTTTTATTCTAAAGTTTTGATCTTCAAATGTATGTCCAATTAGTGATTGTTTCTCCAACAAATAGGAGGATGCCCAATCAAGTGAACGGTTAGACTTTGAGTCTAATCTTTGCAAGAATTGCTTCATTTCACAGGCCCATGGGAGGCAAAGTCTACATGTATGAGAGCACCCACAGTCATGGTAAGAAGTGAAAATTCAATCATACCTAGGAATACAGAGGTTGTAAAGAACACTGAAGTGTAGTGCCAACCAAACGCCAGAAGTAGCAAAACCTCGTTCCCAGGTAGGATCTCATAGAACAGTGCCAGAAATACCTTTGGACAAGATAAGAGATATGAGCAAAGGAGAAGAAGGAAACACCTATCTTCCCATCACTCATCAAGGTTACACCACCAGGCGATTTTGGACTCAAGTGTAGGAGTTGCAATTGCTACCACTTCCCTATGGAAGCGTTGGGGCAAGCCAACACTCAGGCCAATGAGAATGAAATTACAGATGGCTGATGGTCACATAGAAAGACCCTTAGGATTGTTAGGAGGGATAACTCTCACTACCTATGGTGTAGAGTTTGAGCATACCTTTGCCATATGTGACTTCAACAAGAACCAAGCCTATGAGATGATTCTGGGAAGACCATGCCTGCGACAACTGCAAGTAGTATAGGATTGGGGAACCAATTCCTTGTATTTGCAACACTTAGGTGTCACAAATAAAGGCAATCTCAAGGATTACTCTCATAGAGAGGTGCCCCCTATACAGTGGAATCCCATCCATAGAAACATGAAGGACATAGAGTCGGTGCATTCCATAGGATCACGATCCTCATGGATGCATGAAGACACTCACTTGTGGATGTGTAGAGTGGCAGAAGAAGAAGAAGAGAAAAGAGAAAAGGCTAGAGAGGCAGGTGCGAAGGAAACTCATAGATCAATACAAGACCCACCCTATGCACATGTAGTATTCGCAGACGAGGAATTTGAACCTCATGGGTGGGTAGAAATCCTAGCGACAATGGATGTATCCATCAATAAAGAACAATGGACACCACAGTGTGATGAAGATGGCTATGACATTTCAGTCTTCACTATAGAACCAATCATGTGTGATTTGATTCTTGAGGAATGTGAGCCTAGCACTAATGTACTTGAAGAAGCAAGTGATTCAGATCCAGAATCAATCATTATGGATCCCTTTGGTACATCAGAAGAAGAATTCGTGTATGAAGTAGAAGTTCATCCTCAAGGACACGAAGAGTTTAGGAATGATGTGAGATTAACCACCCAAATAATCACAAGTGTGAAGACAAGAAATTAAAAAAGAGAGAAGCCACACCAGTGGAGGAAGAATCTTTGTTTGAGGTCCTTGAAAATTTCAAGAAGTATGAAGTAGAAGATAGGAGAGTCATGATAAGGATGCCTAAACATGAAGCACAAGCATGAGAAGCCTACGATAACAAAGAGAAAACTAAGAAAATCATTGTGACCATAAAGGAAGGTGATGAACGATGCACATACATAGGACATGATTTAACAGAGGAAGAGGAGCAAGAGTTGGTAGACTTGCTACGAGAATATCAAGATGTTTTTGTATGGAGATACAAGGATTTGAAAGGCGTAGACCCTGACATATGCTCACATACAATTCCCATGATCTCTGATGCCAAGCCCTCTAAGCAGAAGCCATACACATATAACGACAATTATGCTGCCAAGATCAAGGAAGAGATAGATAGATTGGTAGAAGCAGGATTTATCTATGAGATTGAGCACACTAAATGGGTATCACCCATTGTAATGGTACCTAAGAAGAATGGAAAGCTACATGTATGCATTAACTTGAAGAAGGTTAACGCAGACGCTATCAGAGATAGTTATCCGCTTCCTATCACTGAGGATCTCTTAGAAAGAGTAACAAGCAAGGAAGTATACAACTTCCTTGATAGATACTTTGGCTATAATCAAGTGGCTATTGCTCCAGAAGGTCAGCATAAGACATTTTTTTCCATAGAGTGGGGCATATTTGCTTTTTGGGTAATGCCATTTGGGCTTACCAATGCACCAGTTACCTTTCAGAGGCTGATGTGCCATGTGTTTAAAGAATTTGTTAGGAAAAACTTGGAAGTTTATGTTGATGATCTATGTGCTCATTCCAACCTGAGACAAACACATATACCAGAACTCAGACAAATCTTTGACAAATGTAGAGAGTATCAGGTTTGTCGAAACCCAAAAAAGTGTGTTTTCATGGTCAGGAAAGGTAAGATTCTAGGCCACATCGTGTCAAAGAACAGCATATCCAACAGATGAGGATAAAGTCAGAGCTATTGCAGAGCTACCTAGGCCAAACAATGTAAAGGAAGTACAAGCTTTCATGGGGCATTGTGGCCATTACATTTCATACATTTGTATGTGGTCATTGCCAAACCTCTATACTCCCTTCTTACTAACTTTGAGTGGACAGATGAATGCGAAACCTCCTTTAATGAGCTTGAGTGACGATTATGTTCAGCACCAATCTTGACTACACCATATTGGAAAAAGCCATTCCATGTTCATGTGGATGCATCCAACTAT
The DNA here is from genome assembly GCA_020310875.1 of Ceratopteris richardii. Lineage (NCBI taxonomy): Eukaryota > Viridiplantae > Streptophyta > Polypodiopsida > Polypodiales > Pteridaceae > Ceratopteris > Ceratopteris richardii. The sequence goes on from CM035420.1 coordinate 134,797,904, forward strand.
GCTATTGGTTGTGTACTAACTCAACCTACTAGTGGAGGTAATATGGATCTTCCAATAGCCTACACCAGTAGACCATTGAATGCGGCTGAATGAAATTATAACACTAATGAGAGAGAAGGATTAGACATGGCATATGCGGTTAAAGAGTTTAGACATTATTTGCTTGCAAATAAATTTAAATTTTTCACAGAATATCAAGCATTACTCTATCTAGTGAACAAACCCTACAATATAGGCAGATTAGTAAGATGGTTCCTTTTACTAATGGAATATGATTTTGAAGTTTTGGTTAGGAAAGGTAGGACTCACCTTAGGGCATATCGCCTTTCTAGACTAACTTCAGGGGAGTCCCCTCAAGGAGTATCAGATGAACTTCCTAATGCCTATTTGTTCAATCTAGAAGTAGTGCTTGAGTGGGCCAAAACTATAGTGCCTATTCTAACATTTGGACCCAAACATCCTATAGTGAGAGCAAGAGATAAAGAAGTTGTGAGATCTCAGATATACCACATAATAACACGTAGTGTGTATAAGCACACTAACCAAGGCATATTAGCCTGCTGTGTAGAGGAAGATGAGCATGCAAAGTGGTTGCAAATAGCACATGTAGGTGCACTACAACAACATCACTCTAAACATTGAACCTTAGAGACCTTGCAAAGGTTAGGGGTATATTGGGCAATAATGGAAGTAGATTTCCATAAGTGGTGCAATGAATGCCTAGTCTATTGTATTAGACCACCTATGGAGCATGCCACACTATAGCAAATGTCTATAATATTAGATTGGAGTGAACCATTAGTAGCCTATATGAGGACGAAAACATTCCCTCAAGAAATGACCCTAGCTAGGCAAAGGAGCTTAGAACAAGAAGCAATAGACTATGCTCTCATTGGGGATAATCTATATAGATGAGGAAAAGATGGATATCTTAGATTGTGTGTCCATGAGAGCAAATATCTGAAGATCTTGGAGATTGCTCACCAAGGTGTGGCACGAGGATACTTTGGACTAGACCATGTGATTAAGGCAATTCTATTTGCAGGTCTTTGGTGGCCAACACTTCATATGAATGCACATACCTATGTGAAGAGATGTGATATTTGTCAATGAACTCAGTATCTGATATGTAAGGACGAGATGCCACAGAAACCCATGATGGGGGGACATGCATTCTCTAAGTGGGGAATAGATTTTGTAGGCCCTATTAATCCCCTAGCTAAGATTTCACATGCTGAATACATTATTGTTACCACAGACTATCTCAACAAATGGGTAGAAGTAATAGCCACAACAAAGAATGATGCTCAGATGACGACTAAGTTCTTATTTCAGATACGAGTTACCAATAGAGTTAGTAAGTGATAGAGGCATGCGATTCTTGAACGAAGTCATTGAAAACCTTCTCCAAGAATTATTGGTGATGGTGTCATGTATTGACTAAATTGGTGAATAGTAAACACTCTGTTTAGGACAAGAAGCTACATCATGCTGTTTGAGCATATCGAGTTGCCTATAAAATGGTACTCCAAGCCACACCCTTTCAGATGCTATTTGGCAGAGAAGCGACGCTATGGACCTATGATCATCAATAGAATCTCCACAAGTGGAGCAGTTTAGTTATCCATCCTAGAAGGCAACACCTTACCTGGTTACATCAGTGGATGCAGAGTCAAACTATATCAAGAACCCCTCATAGAGGAAATGCTCAACTGACTCAATACTGCAAAGAAATGTAAAGAAGAAGAAAAATGAATTCAAGAAGAAGCACATGCAGAAGCTTTAGGATGCATCTAATGAATGAAATTGAGAAAACAAGGTAGAGATCAGCGATAAGGAGAGAGTGCAAGGACCGTAAGAGCTTTGATTGACTCAAGAGCTACCACTAGTGCAGTTCGATTTTCTTACTTTCAAAAATTGCAATTAAAAGTCAATCCTATAGAAGCATATCTCATAGGATTGGGAGGTGTGGAAACTCCTTGTATGGGCGAGGTGGAGCTTCCCCTCTACATTCAAGATGTTCTAATGATAGTCACAGTGCTAGTGTGTCAAGATGAGGACCTCACCAAACCTCTGGACTTGGGTCAAGATAGGATCTATGATCATGCAGTCAACTTAAACCTAAGAAGTGGACTTCTTCAGGCATGGGTGAATCAAAATCGCATCACAATTGAATTAGAAAACCTAGCACCCAATGAAATAGGAATGATACCCACTCCTAGCCCTTCCAAGAGAACACATGATGATAATCATGTTATTCTTGTCCAAGGTTCATGGTGCAGAAGATTTTCACTCTTGGAGGAGGTGCAAAAGTCAATGAGGAACTCCCTTCTTTTCCAAAGAGGATTCCAAGAAAGCAACCAGGGAGACAAAAGACACAGAGGAAGTCGATAATCAGGAAGCATGATCAACAACTGATGCAACATAAAGTACCTCATGGAATGAAGTAGATATGGCAACGCAAGGGTGCACAACCCTCTACTTTGGAGATAGGATCCCAACGATGCACCAAACGAGCTACTTAGTCGAGGACTACAACGAAGGAATATCCTAGGCATCAATCTAGACATACCATTTCTATTTGGGTCCCAAGGCAATCAATGAAGGCAGACCCCAATACTAGAAGATCTGGGTGCCCAAGACCTACTTACGAGCTCCAATAGCTTCACTTCTACTCACAAGATTGAATCAACACTCATAGGTACTCTTGGCACAAATCCCACCCCAAACATCTACACTCCACACCATCACATCTTTGGTCACACGTAGGAATGTCGGGAAATGGGTACCCAAAAAGTCCCAAGTCCAACACAATCGAGTCCAGAAACCTTTACATGTCATCACCACCAAAAGCTATGATCCCACGATCAAAGTTTGGAGAATTAAACCCCGTATCAAAACCCCTGACCCAATTTTGTAAATCAATCCACTTTGCAGTAGATGCATTATGAGGACAATACACATCCAAAAGTATGCATCTAGGGGAATCAATAATCTACTAACCAACATTCACACACATCATGAACACTTCACTCACTAACCCATAACCACTTTGGGTATCATGTTGGTATTGTGGAGGGAACACCATAACATCATGTTTCCTATACAATGCTAATATGCTTCTCTTCTTCTATCATGGCCGAGATAGCAAGCCCCAACTCACAGGCAGGAGTGATTCTAGCAAGAGTGAAAACGGAAAATCTACCAATTGAAGTGCCACCAATTGAATGACCTATAGAGCTATGACACCTCCAACAAATACCCATACCAAACCCTCCCACATGAATAATGGAGAGAGTTCATGCAAACTCTCATTGGTTCAATGTCATGCCAGGGCCCTTAGGAGAGGCGAAGTACATCTGGGAGTCCAAGTGTGAGTATGACAAGGCATGGGTACAATTCCAATTCTTTTCCAAAGAGTTTGAGACTCTCCATAACACAGCAACGCATAGGGGTGGTGGAATACTTTGAGGCACCCTTACCAAAACCGGATTTTTTGCGGTGTTACTATTTGGTATCCACATTACAGGCGAGTGAGGTAAAGGATCGACTAAGAACCCTCATCCTTCCTTCCTTATTGGGCAATAATGAGTTGAAAAAGTTCAAACTTACCTTGGAATTGGTGAGCTCTGCTTTGAACATGCATGGCACGCATGTGTCCTCCAAGAAGGATGAGTTGATACCCAATAACATGAAGAATAAAAAATTGCAAAAGTTAAAAGATATGGCAGCACTCACACCAAATGTTTCCATCCCTTTCTGCATGTGCATGTAATATTTTGCATTTCCTGGCCAAGATAGATTCACTCAGCCCCACAAACGGATGTGGTTCGGCCTTTACTTGTCAGAGACAACGCACTATCTATTAAGCTTCATGTATGGATTATAGAGCAGTTGTACAAAGCTAATAAAAGTTCATTTAGGAAGCTCGTGGTGAATGGATGTTGTGCAATAACACCCATCATCTACAAATGCTTATCATACAATGTACCCATCGAACACGCATTGACTTGGTCACAACTATAGATGTTTAAAAGACACAAAACTTCCACACATCAATCCAAGCACATGAGGGGCTCAATTCCATGTATCCTGACATGCAAAGTTCTCATGACTCCGAAAGTCTCACCATGAGGGGATGCCACCATGCCTCCCTTTATGATTCAAATTCTGATATATGGATCTGAAGGCACATCACAAGCTGCCCCATCTGCTCCTCCAGCCCCACCAAAATTTGAATTTTCTACCATGGGAGATGTTGAAGGGATAAGCATCTTTGATTTTGAATCCTTCTTGCAGAATACACAACTCTCTGATGTAGAATTCTTTTTAGACAAAGAAGAACCGGGTACCTCCTCCCAAAGACGAAGGAAATCAATAGAAGGCCGCCATGTACATTGTGATGACAATCAACAGAGGACCCTATCCCAACAACTAGAATGGCCAGATTGTGGAGATAAAGAAGAAGAAGAAGAAGGAGAAATGATGGAAGCCCGAGCTTATACTGCAGAACTCCGTAGATTATACCAGGTCATGGAACGGGTGCGGGCACAACAGTTATTGAACAAAACAGCAGAATGCTCATGGCCTAGCTCTTGGAAGAAGCTGGAGTGGACTCTGAATACAGTGAAACTCTCCTATTGATGGCACAAACCTATGGCGTAGTGGAAGCAGTCCAATCCGCAATACAAAGGCCTCCCATTCAATATGATCCATGAAGATTCCAAACAAGACCATGATCAGGCAAAAACATTCAGATTCCCATCACCACTATGGAAGAACCTACCATCACATATGAACCAATCAAGAAAATCTCCCAAGCAGTTGGAACTCTTGGCCATGAACCCACAATCACCCATGAAGAGTCAATAGAGCCACTACCTCCAACACCCCCACCATCACCTCCTTGAACAGAAGCTGTAGATATCATCTCGACTACTAACCCCACAAAGCAAACCTTCATCTTCCGTAGTCCCACTTCCAATTCAATTTTGTTCTCCTCCTTTGAAAACCCTATATATCATGCCACCACCATTACAACCGAATCCCTCATAGAGCCTTCCATAGGACACCTCGCCTCCACTACTTCTGTACTAGGCCACCCTGACCTTAGGACCACATTTTTAGGTTTCACCATATCCGAAGGTGTTCCTTGGGTAGTCCCACCTCAAGGCTCCAACATTCCAATCTCTGTCCCACCAATCCTTCAACCCATCCAGGCCGCTCTCTCAAGAATGTTCCAGCCCATGTCTCAACCATTACCACCATTTTCTTTCTCAGCACCCACTTCACACTTATTCACCACGATCACACACACACCACCTACCATTCCGATGTATATGGTAGACATCATGCTCACCTCCACGGACGAAAGCATGGACATATCACCACCCACAACACCTCCCTCGCGCCCCTCAATTCCACCATCCCCCATTCCCCCACCACCAACTTCACCTATACACACCTATCCCTTCGACACAGCATCCATACGTCCCATCCCCCACCCCCATTCCCTTGCATCAACCATGATACACACTGCATCTTCATCTATAAATAATGCATTTGATACTATGTTTCAGTGTATGTCACACCTAAGAACAAAGTACATGTAGCTAGAAGAACATAATAACAGATTACACACACACTCAGAGGGGTTACGACAACGCATCGCTACATCGAAGGATGAAAATGAAAGTCTCCAAATGAAGTTTCATACATTACAGGAGGCACATATCTTATTGGAAACAAACTTGCAGAACACTAACAAAGATTCCTTGCAAATAGTTGGTCACCTATGCACACAGATGGAACAAAACTCAAAACTACAACATAACATGGCACTATTACGAAGCCACCTAGCCATAGCTCAGGAAGAAAACTAACGGCTCCATGCACAAAATCAAGAAAATCTAGCTACTTCCATAGAGAATACACCCAAGGCACCCATCAGTCCATCGAAATTTCAAGCTGTACCCCCGGAGAACATCAAAGTCATACTTTAAGACTATGCTAACCCACTCAAAGCCCATGAAAAGTTATCCAAAGAATTGGATCAATCGAAGCAGCAACGAACTTCCAATACTATAGCTTTCCTACCAACCACCGTCTCAACCTCTTCCACTGTTACTGATTCAGGAGCACTACAGGAACTCAAACAACAAGTCAAAGTATTACAAGCACAACTCCTTCAATATGAATGACCACCATCCCCACCGGAGGCCCCCCTAGAAGAAGAAACCATCTCAATCCCAGTTGAACAAACGTTTGAAGATGACTATGACCCTCAACCCATTCGAGGTTGATAGATAACAGAAGAGGGCTAGGATACATTGAAAGCGCCATGACCCTCATGGTTAAGACAAGTGGAAGAAATGGGGAGTACTCATGAAGAGCACATGGTGGTGCAAAATCAGACCATGCAGAAGACACAATGTTACAATCCAACTATTTCACAAACTTGGCACCCCGGCATCTCATCACATGATCAAAATTCAATATCGGCCCTACTATGTCATTCTTGCATATTACAATTCAGAAATATAGAGAGTCACAAGGAAGATCCCCAGCTTTGCAGCCCACTTTCAACCCGAGGACCTACCACCAGAGGCACAGAAAGGAAAGATCTATCGACTGACTTTGCGGCAAAAGCTCTTAGAGACTTACCCCAAAATGCTATGTACATGGAACCATGCACCTTTGCATATGATCTTCAATCCATGTTATGGCCCCGTTCCATGATGCCAATCATGGAAGGCATTCAATATAAAGGTACAAAATAATGCCCAATGTAAGGAGTGGCTTAATTATCTGTATATTGCACCATTACAAGGACTAGCCTCTATTGCTTATATGATGGCCACCATCCGCCATTGGATCCCTCACCTCAAACCAATGCCAGACGTCGCTGCACAAATGATGCTTAGAATTTTGGATATGATGTAGATTGTTCTCAAGAGCTTCCGCAATACACAAGCACCACAAGTGGCTCTACCAGGCTTCACTTATGGAAACTATGATTTAGTGTACAAAACATGAGTACTAACCCAAGCATTAGAGTCACCTATACTTGGCACACATGTATAAAATACCTCCCCGCATGTTATAAACAGACTTTCGAAGACAAGTTCAGAATAGGATTCGAGGAATATCACTCGAAGGTGTTCACACCTAGGCCAACACACCTGCTTCACTTATTTGCATGTGAGTAGGCTATGTATTCTGAATTTTATACCGCCCCCCAGCCCGATATCCCTAGTGCCATCAATTGGGATGCCTTGCAAGCAGATTTGGCAAAGAGGATTGAGGCTTAGTGAACACGAGCTGGCCACTAATGTCATTCAGTACTATATCAATCACCCTATAGAAAAGAGGTCTATCAGGGGTGACAGATGCTAGAGAGAGGGGATTGTTGGCGTACAAGCAAGGAGGAGAATTGTCAAGCATAGGGATTAGTCAAGCACAATCCAGCAACAAGGCCTAATCATTTTTTTAAGGTATGATTTCCAATCGAAAGTGATTTTCATCACTACACAAACATTGTAAATACCATTCTTGATAGGTTAGACTCCATTTTGTTCAAGCCAAGGAGTTCTCAAGCTTGAGGAGTGTCAGAAGAACCTACGTATCAATTTTCATAGTTTTCTGATTTTGTTTGTGCCCTCAAATAAGCTCTAGAACCTAAATTTTAACTAGGCCGGAGACTAGGTCTCGAAAAGGCCTAAAGCTGGTGAAAATCTATAAAAAGAGCTAGAGAGCTCATTTTTGGGGTTAGCTTGTTGTGGATTTGAGCTCTTGTAAGAGAATTCTGTTGTAATCGAAGTCCTTCCATTGTTCCGCACTTTTCTCTTACCTTGTGTGCGTGTGTGTATTTGTGTGCGTGCTTGTGTGCTTTCACTCACGCACTTGTGCCTTCACTTGCTCAAAATCTTCATACCAGTCCTCGCGTCTTTGCGGATTGACATTTATGAGGTGGATCTCCTCATGTTGGTACTTGCCATTGTGCTAGAGTGACACTAGGCCATCCCAAGTCTCCTGAGATGTCTTGCATCCTCTAATATGTGGTAATAGAAAATCAAGTATAAATTTGAGTATGTATTACCTTGCTTGAGCATCGCTTGGACACCAAAGTGTGAGCTTATCTATTTCCTCTTGTAGGTTGTCCTTTGGATCTTGGAATAGGCATACAATCCCATATAGATTTATTCCTTGCAAATAAGCCTCCATTTTGATTTTCCAAGTAGCATAATTGTGTCTATCAAGGTTCTCAATCATTGATGGAAAACCATCTCCCATCTTGAAGTTGCTCTGGTACCACTCAAAGAAGTTACAAAAGCTTGGAGAGGCTTGGAAAGTTGAGTTGTCAAGTGGTGAAGTTGGTCCAGCAAACCAAGATAGGACCAACTAAGTCTTTGGATATGTAAAGTAGAACTTGTAGGCTTGTGGTTAGTGCAATAAAATCCAATAGTGTACTTTGGAACATCAACAAGAACACATTGATGCAAAACAGATAACTTGTACCTTGACTAGCTCACAAAAAGCTTTGAGAAATGGATGGAAGTTATGACTTCAAACACTAAGAGCAGCCAACACAATTATAATTGGAAAAAATCCTCTTAAGGGAGTGTCATACATAGGGTTGTCTTGCTAAAATGCATAAAAGCCCTAATTTATATTAATCAATGAAGGAGCAATCACCTTAACACTGATTGGATGTCATCCCAATTGTTTTAGGGATGTCTAGACAATGACCCCAAAACTGTAAAACTTAGATTTCTCTGAAATTACTAAACCAAATGGCTTGAAAAATTTTAAATATAAACTATATTGTTATAAATTTCCAATGAATGCTTAAACACTTGATTTGAAGCTTTGTAAAGAGAGCATAAATCTTAGCAAGTTGACTGAGTCTCAAGAAGGAGCAGAGAATAGAAGTGGCGCAAAGCAATGATCAAAGAGTATATGTATTGCTTCAAGTCAACACTCTACTTAATGAAAACATGTCTTGGAGTGTTTAAATAGACTCTTGAGGATATGACCACGCCTTTTCTTCATGATTTTTAATTCAAAATTAGGCAGGTCTGGTAGTTTAGATTGATTTGAATCTTTTCCTACAATCTAGGAAAAGAGAAAGTTGAAGTCATATCTATTTCTTGATTGGTTGATTGAGATTCAATCTCAACCAATTCTAGCTTGTGGCTTTTAGGCCTTTTAATCTTTAGTTTTAAAAAGGTAAATACCTTGAACCTTTCAAGAAATGATAATAAGTGATCGACCAATTAACACAAAGAAATAATGTGCACATAAGCGCTATTCCTCAAGGTACATATATGGCAACATCCAAATGATGGATTTGATGTAGAGCATATCCACCTCAAGCATAATGCAAGCTTGATGTTTTAACAGGGATGACATGCCCCATCACATCCATAAGGATGTGGTTGCAATGACAAATCCTTGACTTGAATCAAAGATTTCTTTGGTAGTGTGCCTTTGGTAGGTAATGGGAAGATAGGTGTTTCCTTCATCTCCTTCACTCATATCTCCTATCTTGTCTCTTGAGATCTCCGAGACTTTTCCTTTGGAGTCTTCCTTTGACTGGGAACTATGGAGTTCTAGAACTTGGTTTGCTAGATGTTTCCGTAGCTCTTGTTTCACTTTAAAAATCTCTCCAATAACACTATACTTTAGCATTATTTAGAGCCTCTGTGATCCTAGGCATGATCAAATATTCATTTAGGAGTATCACAGGGGATTGTATATGAAGGGACTTGGACTCCCATGGATCTATGAACTTTGGTAAATCTTTTAAAGAATTGGTCTAAAAATCTAGCCTTTCTCTTGATTGAGTGTCTTCCTTATCTTTTTATAAAGTGGGAATACTGTGGGGAACTTTATTTTAGTCAATTATACCTTAAATACATCTTCATAAAATCCAAGTTAGAATGACCAGTGTTGTTTCATATCATACACCATATCTACATACAGATCTCCTAAGCAATTTGTAACTCCTCCACTTCTTGTCAAAGTTGCACTAGTAGGTCTACATTGTGCTGTGAAGGTGGCAAGGTAGGCTTCTCTTCATGATATCTCTACTGCATTTTTGCTACTTCTAATCCCTTCCTAAGTTGCTCAATTAGGTCAAGGGAGGTGGCATAAGAAGGTTGGCTTACTTCCTCAAAATGTACTCTTGCCTCTTCTATGGGTGAGGTACATGCCATGAATTCCTCAAACGTAGCATCTAGCCTTAAAAAATCTCATAGATTTTGTTGAAAAGACCTTAGAAGGGCCTTCTCAATCCATTTCTTCACCAAGAATTCACATGGAGCATATGGCAAGAGAGCAACAAGAGCCTTTGAATGTGTTTAGAGTTCATGCAACAATTCACCTAGTTGGAGCCTTAAGTTTTCGAGTTGGTCCAAAGCACATTCTCAAGAGCTGCTAGGACAAAATGTGTGAGAAAAAGTAGAAGCTTCCCAAGTGGCAAAGTTTTGTTGGTGCAATTACTCCAAGCCTAAATGCTTGATCACTTATCCTAAAGTTCATATGTTCATTCATTAGCACATGAATGATTTCTTGTAAAAGATTGATTTTTACTCCTTGTAAAAGTGCATATGTGGAATCACTTCCAATTACAAATTCATAGGAGAATATTTCCTTGAATTATTTGGTGAGGAATTATGGAAAATTGGTTCCTAAAACTTTGGAACACTTTTAGTTACTGATTTGAATTCAAACTTGAATCTTGGCTCCAACAAAAGACTATAAAAGAGGACTAACTAGTCGCGTGGAATAGGGGAGATATAGCAAAGATTTCAGAGGAATTTGTGTGGCATATTGATCTCACATTATAGCTCTTCTATTGCCCTCACATTGTGCAATCATTCATTGTCAATGCCAATGTAATTTATGTACATTAATACATATAATCTTCCCATGTCTCATCTTTTCCACTAGTCTGGCATATACTACTTAGAACAATGAGCTTCTCTGATCTATCTATCAATGTGTACTTGATCATTTTCAGTGATTTACATTGGTATATATTTATTATACAGTCTATTTGTATGTTACAAAGTTTCATGTAAATGGCCTTAGCCATTCTCGAGATATGTTCAAAACATTGCTCTCTGGTCTGCATACTCTTGACTCCCTAAAATGTCGAGATGCATCTCAGTTTTGCTAAGCATCATTCTCTGAGCATAGTTGATCATTTTAAGCGAGATAACTTTTGAAGGTTAACTATCTTAGTCAGATAGATATTCCCAGAAGGACTGTTTCCAATTGTTACTAGAGATGGAGTACTGCTCATTTCTCTGAAAGGTGTAGTGACCAAAATAACAAGTTTTTGGCTCACGATGAAACTCCAAGTTATCTATTTTGATCCAATGATTTGAGGATAATCTTTCAAAGTACTTGGGTCTTATTTATGCTTCTTGGAAATCTTAAGAGATCTACTTTGCACTGCTCAACTCAATTTTGGCTGATGTGAAGCAGGAATTTGCAGCACCATCTCATCTCTCAAAGGTGTCCACCAACTCCTCCAACAATGGTATCAGAGAAACATCAAGGTAAAATGAGAGATGGATTTCCATCATCATTGACAAATTGGATAGCGGCAATTATCGAGCTTGGTCCCTGAGGATCAAGGCTTACCTCCAAGGAAGAAGCTTGTATGGATACATATCTAGATATGAAGAAATGCCAAACTTTAGAAGCAAAAACCAACCTACAAGAGAGGAGCAAGAGAGACTAACTCCATGGTGTGCAAAGGATGCTCTAGCCAAGACTTACATACTCAATTCAATATCAGATTTTTTCTTACCTCGTATTAGGAATTGTAAGACTTCCTAAGAGAGTTGGGAAGTACTATCTTCATACTTCTCATCAAACACAAGGGCCAGAAAGAATCAACTTTGGATGGAGTTCACAACCTTGAAGAAGCAAAAAATGCAAAGTGTAGTTGATTATGTGACCAAGATGAAGGATGTAGTTGATCAACTAGGGAGTATTGGAGAAGAAATAGAAGAGGTGTAGATAGTAAGGCAGATCATAAATGGCATCAAGGCTGATGAAAAATGGGAGTCTTTTAGCACAACAATGGACCTATATATGGACATGTAGATACCTGACCTCAATACATTGATGGGTCAACTCTTCACACATGAGACAAAGCTCAACAAGAATGGAGATACTTCTAGAGGTAATCAATCTTCTACCTTTACACATATAAAAATAAGAGTAAAGATAAAGACAAAGGTAAGAAGAATGAAGAAGATGCAAGTACCTCCCAAGTGAATTTCACAGGTAGAGAAAGAGGTACTAGAGGAAGGGGCAGAGGAGGAAAGCAAGGTAGGGGGAGACCATACAATACTTTACCTTGCAAAATTTATGGCTTGACCAATCAAACCACAAATGAATGATTCGGGAACAAAAAGAATCACAGAGGAAGAGGCTTCCACAGAGGAATCTATGGACAATCAAGAGGCACGTTCAATAATGGAGGAAACAACTACCATCACTATTATAACCAAGGCTACAACAACAACAACTATAAAGGAGGCTTCAGAGGAAAACGAGAATACAACAACTATATAGATGATTAAGAGGATTCCCTATTACTCATGAATATGAAAATCAAGCAAGGTAAAGATGATAAGTACCTATTCTATATTGATTCTAGTTTCTCCAATCATGTCACGGGTAATGTAGCATTATTGTCTGACCTTGGAGAACCCAAAGAAAAGCATGAAGTTTAGATAGGTGATGACACTAGGCAGTCAGTAAAGAAGATTGGAAATGTTCAAGCATCTGATGGTAACATGAATCTTCTAAGTAGGGTATTGTATGTGCCAACAATAACCAAGAATCTAATCAGTGTTCGATAGATTGTTGAGAAGGTTTTATAGGTTAGATTCACAAGATGGAGCATATGTGGAGGACCTCAACAAGGCTTCAAGAGGATTGAAAAAGGTGAAAAATCTGGTAGAATTTTTCCCTTTGAAGTTGAAGATATAAGAAATATTTCTCTTTTCAATTATAAGGAGCAAACCCTATCTAAATTGGAGATATGGCATAAAAGACTAGGACATATAGGTGAAAGGACATTGAAGCAAATATAAAGGGACAAGACTGTGCTTGGAATCCCAAATGTGTCCAAGCAACACATGATTTACAAATGTGGATCATGCCAATTTGGCAAGTTACATAGGCAACCCTTCAACAAAAGAGGATACATGTATGAAGACTACTTGGAGCTTGTACACACAGATGTGTGGGGTCCTAGGATAACCATTAATTTCAGGTTCAAGGTATTATGTTTCATTCATAGATGATTATAGTAGGTGGACAAATGAAGCATAAAGATGAAGTCTTCACTTGTTTCAAGAAGTATTTGGCATTGGTTGAGAATCAAACGAGTAAAAGTTTGAAGAGGCTTAGATCTGATGGAGGTGGTGAGTATCTCACATGATTTTGACTCTTTCTTATAAGACAGAGGCACAAAGAGAGAGATTAAAACAAGGTACACTCATGAACAGAATTGGGCGACTATTTTTGGGCCACTTTGGTGA